>JAKTQW010000193.1:0-199716 GCA_030579415.1 Pichia eremophila | reverse complement strand
AATGTAATAAAAGGGAACAACAATTAGCATGTCGCGTTCTGTAAACGCCACAGTTCTGCACAAAAAAATTATAGTATATTTTTTTACAATACTCGAAATTTCATTTTATAATTAATGTAAACTTACTGTACAGTAGTTATATATATATGCCTCTCTCCGAGAACGGATTTTCATTTGCTCGCGAGAATGGAGGTAACAACGACTACAATTATATATAGATGACATGTTTCAAGATGTTTTCATATTCTATATCCTTTATTACTTCTTATAACAATGCAATCATTACGTCGATTGACTTATCAAGGATTGATAGGAGGGAAATTATTCTCTCCTAATAATATATTATCTTTAAATAAATTTAATAAAATTAATTTATTTAATAATAGAAATAATATTAAAAACTCATTTACAAATTATTCCATGAAATTTCATACAATTTCTTATAAATTTCAACAAAATAAAGAAAATCAAATAGATCAAATAAATAAAATAAATAAAATAGAATCTCAAATACCCAAATCTTCAAATATTTCAAATGAAGTTAATAAAATTAAAAATAATGATAGAAAACCTACTTGGAAAGAACGATGGTTGGATATTTCATCAAATGATTCAGATACAGCTACTTTTAATGAAGTTTGGAGATTAATTAAATTAGCTAGAAAAGATTTACCATTATTTTGCCTTGCAATGTTATTATTAACTATTTCAGCTGCAATAGTTATGTCATTACCTAAAATTACTGGATTAATTTTAGATGCAACTAAAAATTTTACAAATTTAGATGATATTAGAATTTATGATTATACTTTAGATAGTTTCCTTTATATTATGGGTGGTTTATTATTATTATCAACATTTGCAACTTTTACTAGAATTATTCTTATGAGAATTATTGGTGAAAATTTAGTTTCACGTTTACGTTCAAATTTTATGAGAAATATTTATAAACAAGATATGTCCTTCTATGATAAAAATAAAGTTGGTGATTTAATTTCAAGATTAAGTTCTGATGCTTACGTTGTTACTAAATCAATTACTCAAAATGCTTCAGATGGTATAAAACATTCACTTATATTAGGTTCCTCTTTAACAATGATGTTTATATTATCAACTAAATTATCTCTGATAATGTTAGCATTTGCACCTCCACTTTTATTTTTTTCTTATTTATATGGTTTAAAAATTAGATCTCTTTCAAGACAATTACAAGAGGCAACTGGTTCTTTAACTAAAGTTAGTGAACAACAATTAAATTCAATTAGAACAATTCAATCATTTACTGCTGAAGTTAAAGAATTACATCGTTATAATTCAAATATTAGAAATGTTTGGAAAATTTCATTTAAAGATGCTGTTACAAATGCAACTTTTTTTGGTTCAACTGGCATTTTAGGTAATGTTACTTTCCTTTTAACTTTAGGTTTAGGTACAAGATTTGTACTGAATGGTTCAATGACTGTTGGTGATTTAACTGCTTATTTAATTTATACTGAATATTGTGGTAGTGCTACTTTTGGTATATCAAATTTTTATACTGAATTATTTAAAGGTGCAGGTGCTGCAAGTAGATTATTTGAAATGTTAGATATAAAGCCAAAAATTGATCCAATTCATGGTAAAAAATTAATTAATAAACAAAATAGTTTAAATAAGGAAAATAATGATAAAATTTGTAAAGGTCATATAAGATTTGAAAATGTTAAATTTTCTTATCCAACTAGACCTGATAATGAAATTTTTAAAAATTTATCATTTGATATACCTGCAGGTTCAAATGTTTGTATTGTTGGACCATCAGGTAGAGGTAAATCAACAATTGCATCATTATTATTAAGATTTTATAAACCAAATGATGGTAAAATTTTAATTGATGGAGAAAATTTAGAAAATTATTCAGTTCATTCAATTAGGCAAACATTTGGATTTGTTCAACAAGAACCTGTTTTAATTGAAGGTACAATTGATGAAAATATTAGATATGGTTTACCACTTACATTAAGTAAAAAAATTAAACATTCAGATATTGAATGGGCAGCTCAAAAGGCAAATTGTGATTTTATTTATACATTACCTGAAAAATTTAATACAAATATTGGTCCAAGAGGTTCATTATTATCAGGTGGTCAAAGACAAAAAATTGCATTAGCAAGATGTTTAATTAAGGAACCACCAGTTTTAATTTTAGATGAAGCAACTAGTGCATTAGATGGTAAAAGTGAATCTGCAATTAATCAAACTTTAGAAAGATTAATGAAAATTGGTAATATGACAACTATTAGTATTGCTCATAGGTTAAGTACAATTGAAAGATGTGAAGATATTTTAGTTTTAGGTTATGATGGTACAATTGTTGAAAAGGGTAAATTTAGAGAATTATGGGCAAATAAAAATAGTAGATTATGGAAATTACTAAACACAACACCATCTCAAAAGGATGAAGAACATTCTGAAAATGATAATAATAAAGATGAAAAAGAAATAAAAGATGTAAGAGAAGACATCAATGAGACAATTAATGATGAAAAAATTTCACATACTGAAGCTGATGATGTAGTTGAACAAAAACCTGAAACTAATACCAGTCCACCATCTAAAACTCGTGTTTCTGTTTAAGAAAAGAAAAGAAAAGAAAAGTGTAAAATAGTTTAGAAACAATTTAATAAATTCCATTCAGTAATATATTCCATTAAAGTATATATAATATAAAACCTGTAGATAGAAAGATAAAAAGATAAAGAAGTTAAAAGTATAACTTCAAAGAAGCAGAAGAACCTTCTTGAAACTTTTTTTATGAAATTTTAAATTTTCATGAAACTTGTCTTTTTTTTTGCCATCCATTGTTATTAATGCTCAGTTTGTTACATATATATATACTTCTTCTTCTTATATTTCCTTTGAATAACAAGTATGTCTACCACACAGGAGAGAAGACCACATCGAGGAGTCAACTTAAACGTTACACTGACGTGTCCGGAATGTAAAGTGTTCCCTCCCGATTTGATCGAAAGACATAGTGAAGGGGATATTGTCTGTGCTCTATGTGGTTTAGTACTATGTTCAAGAATTATTGATAATAGATCCGAATGGAGAACTTTTAATAATGATGATCAAAAGGGTGATGATCCATCACGTGTGGGAGAGGCAACTAATTCTATTTTAGATGGTGATCAATTAAATACCGTTATTGCAGCAGGTATTGATGCAACAAAGACAGCTCGTGAATTAAATAGAACTCAATCAAAATCTTTTGCAGATAAAAAATCTCATAGTTTACAATCAGCATTTGCTAGAATTACTTCTATGTGTGATGGTTATCAATTACCAAAAGTTGTTCAAGATGGTGCAAAGGAAGTTTATAAATTAGTTTATGATGATCCTTCTTTAAAGGGTAAATCACAAGAGAGTATAATGGCAGGTGCAATCTTTTTAGGTTGTAGAAAGGCAAGTGTCCCACGTTCATTTAAAGAAATTTGGGCTTTAACTAATGTTCCTCGTAAAGATATTGGTCGTGTCTTTAAATCAATTAATTTAATCATTCAACGAAAGAATGAAGAACAGGGAGGTTTAATTACTTATCAAAATGATTCAATTAATACAAGACATACCAATCCAGAGGATTTAGTTGGTAGATTTTGTTCACATCTTGGTTTATCACCACAAGTTGCATCATCAGCTCAAATTATTGCAAAATATTTAAAAGATGTTGGAGTACTTGAAGGTCGTTCACCAACAACTATTGCAGCAACTGTTATTTATTTTACTTCATTAATATTTGATCAAAAATTATCTTTAACTAAAATTAGTGAAAAGACAGGTGTCTCAGAAGGTACTATTAAATCATCATTTAAATTAATGGTTTCTGAAAAAACTAAATTAGTTGATCCTTCATGGATTGAATCAGGTAAGATTAATTTATCAAAACTTGAATAAATGAATGACATTACAAACTATTCTTTAAAAATAATAATTCTGATAATAAATTTATTCTTTTATATTATACTACACCCCTACTTTGTGTTAGCTTCTTTCATTTCAAAATAAAAACTAAAAAACTATTGTGACTTTATAATAATAATAACTAATAAAAACCAAAATAACTTACAGAAACTCCGATAACAAAGATAACCTATACATTAACAGAAAAAAAAAAAAGAAAAAAAATTAAAAAAAAAACCCCCATAAACAAGGGTAGTAGTGATACATACAGATAGATATACCTACAGTAATTTGTCCCTATATAAATAGTACGTATATATACAATGTATAGAACTCTAACACACATATATATCATAAATATATAACTCTTCAACGAACAGAACAGAGGTGTAACCGTGGAAAAAAGCGGTAACAAGGCAAAAAATATTTACTATGACGCTCTCACCAAGGTCTCTTTTATTGACCAGTGCCATTACTAACCATTTCTATTTCTATTTGTACTTCTGTTTCCTGTTTGCTTTTCCTTTTTTTATCTTTTCTCTTACTAATCACTTCTTTTCTTAGATTTGTGTTATTATTGCATTTAAGATAGTTAAAAAAGTATAGTTGAATTACTAATTTCATATAATATATCATATCATATAATATCAATATATCATCATACCATTTAATATCATTTAATATATACCCACTACATTATGTCTGCCGCAGTTATTTTAGCTAAAGAATTAAAGGAACTTTCTAAAAATCCAACTTATCATATAACTCTTAAAGATGATAGTATATTTAATTGGAAACTGGGACTTTATATTATAAATCCTGAATCACCTTGGAATCATGCATATTTAACAGCTAATATTGAATTTAAGAAAAATTATCCATTTGCTCCACCATCATTCTCATTCTCCCCTGCAATTTTTCATCCAAATGTTTATAGTGATGGTAAAGTTTGTATATCGATTTTACATGAAAGTGAAACTCCAATGACAGGTGAACCTGATAATGAAACTTGGTCACCTGCTCAATGTGTTGAAAGTGTTATTATAAGTATTATATCTATTTTAGATGATGCAAATATTCAATCACCTGCTAATGTTGATGCAAGTAATATGTGGAGAGATAAAAGAGATGATTATAATGAAAGAATTAAAAAATTTGCTGAAGCAAGTAGACAATCAATACCTTCAGATTTCCAAATTCCTTCAGATGAAAGTATTCTTAAAGGTTCAACTAATCATATTGATGAAGATAATTGGTATTTCGATGAAGATGATGAGGATGATGATGATGAAGATGATGATCTTGATCAAATGTCTTATGAAGAATCAGAAGCTGAAATGAGTGAAGATTATGAAGATAATGAAAATGAAACTACTAAAATTACAGATAAAGAATAAAGCTAATATTATTTCATATTTTTAATCTTCTTCATTTCATGTATTCATAAATAAATAAATAAGTTTATTTTTAATCACTTCCATCTTCTCATTTTTAATGTCCCCCCATTTAATACCATATCTTTGCTTCCGTCTAATAGACCCCCATTTTTTCTTCATTTTTTTTTCTTTTCCATTCCTCTTTATATATATCTAATATATCTAATTAATAACGATGAACTTGTATATCTTTAATCTCTTATTGAAATTGCCAGTAGTAGTAGTTATAGTACATAGTATTATTACGTAATATCACCAAAAATTTTTTTTTCCACCAATTTGATGAATTTATTGTAATGAAGAAGAAGAAATGAAATTTTTATTTGTCTAAAAAATAAGGACCTTTCAATTATCCAACAACCATGGCTAAAAAGGATAAGAAGAACAAAGATGCAAAGAAAGCAGCTAAACAAGCTAAAGCTGAGAAAAAAGCATCAAAGGGTGAATCGAAATTAAAGAAACAATCTAAAAAGGCAGGTGATGATATTGAAGATGATATTGATATTGATGCACTCCTTGAACAACTTGCAGCAGAACAAGAACAATTTGAAGCAGTTCATGTAACTAATATTGATAGACCATCTAAACGTACAAATGGTACATTAGTTGCAGCTCCAATGGCTCAAAGAAGAGAATTATTCCTTTTCGGTGGTGAAGTTGCAAATTCTCAAGGTATTGTTCATTTTTATAATGATTTAAATGTTTATTCACCTGATAGTGATACATGGCGTCGTTATATTAGTAAAAATTCTCCATTAGCTAGATCATCACATTCAATGTGTTTTCACCCATCGGGTATTATGGTTTTACATGGTGGTGAATTTTCATCTCCAAAACAAAGTACGTTCCATCATTATTCAGATACTTGGATTTTAGATGTTGAAACAAAGGAATGGGCAAAAGTTGATGAAAAAAGATGTCCATCAGGTCGTAGTGGTGCTAGAATGACTGTTTGGAAAAATTATGTTGTTCTTTCTGGTGGTTTTAGAGATTTAGGTACTCATACAACTTATTTAAATGATTTATGGTTATTTGATGTTATGAGTTATAAATGGTCTCAAGTTGAATTCCCTCAAACTATGAGTATGCCAGATCCAAGAAGTGGTCATTCATTAATTTGCTATAATGATGAATTAGTTTTATATGGTGGTTATACTAAAGTTAAAGCAGGTAAAGGTTTACAAAAGGGTAAAGTTTTAACTGATACTTGGACACTTAAAATGAAGAGTGATATTAAATCATTAAGATGGGAAAGAAAGAGAAAACAAGGTTGGCAACCAACTCCAAGAGTTGGTTGTAGTATGCAATTACATAAAGGTAGAGGTTACATATTTGGTGGTGTCTATGATTTAGATGAAACTGAGGAAACTTTGAGTTCTGAATTTTATAATACATTATTAAGTTATAATTGTGAAACAAATAGATGGTTTAATTCTAAATTAAAGGTTCGTAAGAAGAAGGAAGTTTTCAAAAAGGAAAAAGTTAATAGAGATAAAGAGTTAGAAGATATATTGAATGAAATTTTAAAGAATTCTAACTTAAATGATGATGATGACGATGAAGAAAGTGAATCATTGAAAACTGATACTGATTTAGAAAGTAAAGCTACTTCTGATGAAGAAGAAGAAAAGAAGAAAGAATATCCTGTTAGAAATCAAATGCCTCATGAAAGATTCAATGCTTTAACCTGTGTTATGGATGATATATTCTATATTTACGGAGGTATTTGGGAAAACGGTGAAGTTGAATGTAACCTAGATTCCTTTTACACTATTGATTTATCCAAACTTGATGGTTGTACAGTTCTATGGGAAGACTTGAGTGAAATTTATGCTGCAACTGCTGATTTTGATGACGAATTTGATGATGATGATGATGATGATGATGACGATGAAGAAGAAGATGATGATGAACCAACTGATGCTAAATTAGTTGCTGAAGATGAAGAAGAGGAAGAAGAGGAGGAAGAGGAAGATGTAACTCCAACTATTCCTGATGAAAGACCATGGCTTCCACATCCAAAGGCATTTGAATCTTTACGTAATTTCTATGTTAGAACATGTGCTGAATTTTTAACATGGGTTATTGATCAAAACAGAGATACCAGAGGTAAAGGTTTGAAAACTAAGGCCTTTGAATTAGCTGAAACTAGATGGTGGGAAAGAAGAGAAGCTGTTCAAATGGAAGAAGACGAATTAGAAGAAAGTGGTGTTGAAGCTGTCATTGAAAAGGATTTCTCCAAGGCTACTAAGAGAAGATGATTTTGAGCTTTTAAAATATTATCTAATTGTCTTTCTATATAGAGAATAAATAATATATTTACTGTAAATGTGTAAAATGCAATAACGATTATAATGGTTAATATTATACAGATGTAAAAAAATATAATTTAAGTTATTTTAAGCAAAATGAATACCAACTTGATGGAATGCATATAGGAGTTTTAAGAAATCAGTTTGATCTAATTTAGCGGATCTCTTATCACCAAATCCTGTCTCTTCCATAACTTTTTCAACTTTTTCTTTAACAATTTGTGTATAATCTGCACTATCATCATATAAAATTTCTCCCCTTTGCTCACCTAAAAATTGTAAATATGTTTTATAGTTCTTTTCTAACATTTCTAAAATTTTATTGTTTTTGAAAATAGCATTTAATGTCTTATTTTTACGATTGAAACAAAAACGAAGTAAACCATCCCATTCATTATAATCAATATTTGGTTTTGGGAATTTTGGTTCAATTTTAACAACACTTGATTCAACCTTTGGAGGTGGCCTAAAATTATTCTTTCCGACTTTCATAACATGTTTAACATTTGACCACATTTGTGCATTAGCACTCAATCTATTATATAAAGATTCACCAGGTCTTGCAGTTAAATTTAATGCAAACTCTCGTTGAAACATAAGAACTGCAATTCTTGGAGGTTTTTGCATTTCTAATAATCTGAAAACAATACCAGAAGAAATTTGATATGGAGTATTTGAAATACAAACATCAAAATATGGGATATCTTTTAATTTCATAAAATCACCCATTATAATTTCTAATTTTTTCTCTAATGGAGTACCTTGAACACGCTTTGTTAATTCAGCCGCCATCTTTGGATCAACTTCAACTGCATAAACTTTTCTAGCTTGTTCTAAAATACGAACAGTTAAATTACCGGTACCAGGACCAATTTCAAGAACAACATCAGAAGGTCTAATTTCAGCTTTATCGACAATACCTTGTGCAATAAGTGGATTTTTTAAAATATGTTGACCTAAATCAGTGTTGAATTTGAAGACCTTGTTAATTTGTGCACTACCGGAAGGATCTGGTTTGTTTTTATGAAAGGTTTTTTGTGCAACTTTTCCCATTTTTGAATCTGATATTATAAAATGTGTGTAAATTTCACTATCCTAATGCAATCACCTGCAAAGAGACAGTCAGATATATACCAAGCAATCAAGGAAACAAAAGAAACAGTTATAGATTTCAGAAAAATTCATAAAGTTTCAATAAAGCAAAAAAAAAAAAAATTTTAAAATTTTCTCGGCTGTGCAACATTGAATTTTAAATAATGCAATCATTAAAACAGTAGACCAAACTTCCACTGTCTTTCGGTTACAATTTACTTCTTGTAAACAGTGTTGGTAACTGCTATCAGTTATATCTAGAAAAACACAGTGATGGTACAAGTAAGCAAACCACCTAATGGAGTTGGCTCTAAAAAGACAGGATCAGGATCTTATTATAAATCACAAAATGCTACTATATCACCAGAACAGTTACGTAAAGTGAGAGGATATCAAATGATGGTTGCAGGTGCAATTTTCTTACTCATTCCATCATTTGAATTATATCGTAGACTATATGCAGGTGGTGAGAGACGTATACAAATTGGTGAATTTAATCCGGTTGATGGATCAATAAAGGAATGGGAAGAAGAAGAGAAGATAAGAAATTTCAAAGAATCATGGTTAACCAAATTGTTTGGAGAGAAATGATCAACGAATACAATACACCATCTCATATATCCCAATAACGTTATTACATTATTTAGCTCTTTTTATTTATTTTATCATGACTATAGTTTTACATATAATTTACACTAATTTATTATTTTAGACAGAGGTAATTCTGTTATTTCCGAATTGTTTCCTTGTACCTAATGAAGTAGTACCTCTCATTTTGATATTTCGAAGTTCAGATGGATACCTATTCAATAATCTACTTGGTTGCAGTGGTTCCCGTTTTAAGTTTATTTCTCTTTGTGTCATTACAGTGGAAGGCCTTGGTTTCACTTCCGTAGTTGGTGCCATTGGTGAAATAGTTCCCAATCTTGATGACATATTAAATGCAATGTTTTCCAATCGTGATTCTGATCGGTGTATTGCAGGAGAAATCTTGGAATTATCTAAACGTGATTGTGATCTGCTAGATGATCTACTTGATGATCTTTGTATACTTAATTTAGACTCAGGTCTGGAAGGTAATGGGATTCTAGAATGTGATGTATTCGGTGTCAATACCTTTGTTCTGAATTTTGGATTATTAATTGAAATTTTACTGGAAATTCCTGACTTTTTAACAGGATCCGGATTTGTATCTCTAGGTTCATTATCATCACTCGATTCTGTTGTTTTAATAACTGTGGATAATTCAAATCTTAATAACGGTATTTGTTGATTTTTATTCTCATTAGGTTTTGTATTGTTGTACTTCAAACGTGTTAATTGTTGAGGTTCTTCATCAGTCGGCAACATAACATACTTTTGTGTAAGGGAAGGTCTAGGTGTAGTCAATGGTGTCATCAGACTTTTGCTTGTTTTACCGAAATTTCTACTATTTGGTGTAATGAATGGATTAGGTGAATCAAAAATATTTTTTGCTCTCATTGCATCAGGTGAACTATTGGAACTAGAGAATGAATTATCTGCAGATGGTGTATTAGGAGGAAGAATTTCATTACTAACATCTTCAAGTATTTCTGTTTTAACTCTTTCAATATATTCTACATTTGATTTCGAGAAAACATGTTCATCTATAAGTTTTGGAGTTTGAAACATTTTTTTAGTTTCTTTTATATTTTGATTTGATTCAGTTAAAATTGGTTTCATATTAAGAGTTTCAGTTAATGGATTACTGAATTTTCTGATCGATTTTGGATTATTAACCCTTATTTTATGAGCTGGCGTTTGTGGAATATTTTCCTGCAAAGTTTTAGAATTTAATCTTTTTTCAAAATCAATAAGTCTTTGAATATAATATTCATCCATATCATATAGATTTGTAAGAGGCTTTAGTATAGTCAAAGCGGTTTCAACGTTTTCTATTGAATCATAATCTGAAGAATCTAAAAGTTGAAATATTCTATCACATATTAAAGTAATTCGTTTTATCACATACTCGTTTTTAAAATCTTTCAATTCAGTTCTAAATCTATTAAATAATTCAACTGTATTCTCATAAGATGTTAAGTTTTGTAATACTAAATCCTTATATGTTTCTTTAGCAGATTTGCAAAATTCATCCAAAGTCACCGGTATTAGATTCAACGATTCAGCAATCGGCGAAAGTGTTTCATGAATTGATGTGTAATCATCAAAAACATCTACGTCCATATTGGAAAACAAAATAAAATCTTGTCCAGTCAATGTTTTAGATTTATATGATTGTTTCAGTTGTACAAAACCCATTAAATCATTATCGGATATTATTGAACATAAATCAAGTCTGCTATTTTTGAGTTTTAATTCTGATAATTTCTCTAAACAACATGTTATCTCCCTTTGAACACTCTCTATTATTCCCTCTTTAAGTTCATAATAATGATTTATTACAGCTATACGTTTTTGAACTGGTTGGAAAGTTTTCTTTATACCAAGTATCACATTACAAATATCATTCATTTTATCTAAAAATTTATCACCTTCAGAAACATTTAGTTCATCAACTAAACTTAATGATTGATTAATGTTGAATTCAAGTAAGTTTAAGTAATTTATTATATCACGAAGTTCATTTTTACCTGCTGATATCCATATGAAATCATAATCGTTTCTTTTACTTAAATTATCAATTTCAAGTATTGCAGAATGGACGCTTTGTAAGAAGAGGAATATTTCATTTGATAAAGTTGTAAGTTTTGTAAATAAACTAATTTCATCATTTTTGGTTGATTCTAGTATTTTATCTACTGTAAAATCATTAATCTTTTGATTGAAAGTAACTATATCAACATTTGAGATAATTATTTTTGAGATAGACTCATAAAAGCCTTTCTTTCTCATTTTTGTGTATGGTTAAAATGAATCAATTTTGTTGAATGATTCAATCTGCTGTTTCTGCAATATTGTTAATGTATATAGCAAAGGTAGGTACTGTTTACTATGTATTCAAACAAAGAATTACGACATGAAACAAATGTATAAGAATCAAAAATATAATAATCGAAATCAAAACAAATTATCAGTGTTTACAATTTTCTGAATTGGGACACAAATCGCAGTTTTATTGTTCTATATGGAAAAATTTCAATTGATTAGGTAATATTCTATATCTATATCTTTACGGATGGTAGCTACTGTTAATATATAACTTCCTAATTGTAAATGTGTTTGGTATATAGTAAAGATATATAGTTTATGAAATAGTAATAGTTAGTGATAGACAAAATAAATAAAGATTTAGAGGTTAGCATTTTTCACTCTTTTAACTTGAACCTTGGAAAAATCTTTATCCTTCTCATAACCTGCTTTGATAAGATCTTGAATCTTTGAAATTTCTGCATCAGGAACTGGGTAAGGTCCCCTTTTCTCAAAAAGATATTTGTTCCAATATTCATCCGAAGTTTTATTCAAATACAGCAGACGATGTTCAATAAAATCAAAACAAATATTTTTAATATTATAGCCAGAGAACAAACTAAATTTTATATCCAATTTATTTGAACAAATTATATCATGAATATGTTGTGTCACCTTTAATTCAAAATCAATTCCATAAAATTTAATATGGTTACCAAAAATTCTTTTACGCATTCTATTCTCATTTGCATCATATGAACGCTCACCAACAATTTTAAATGGATTCAGACCAGCTTCCTCCACATAGAAAAACATTGGAGTACATGAGAAAACATTGAAAGGTCTACGAATATCAGTAAAATAATCATATTCATACTCACCAGTTTCCTTTAATCTTGACAATTCATATAATTTCCCCTGTAATAAATTATAATCTTCAATTGGATTATAATGAGCTGTAATTGCATTAATATGACCAATTGGTTGACCAATTTTATCTGCAGTTTTAAGATTTTGATAATAAGATTTTTGCAAATAATGTGTTGCTGCCATTAAATAATCACCATTTGATTCACTTTTAGCAATATTTAATAATGGAAAATATCTTGATGGTCCATCATTTGTATAATATAGTGATAATAATAACATATCAAAATTTTCAAGTTTATTAATTAAATATAAATTTGAATCAGTTGCATATTCAGGTGATGTACCCTTTAAATCATGGAAATTTTGTTTTGCATTTGGTATTACTTTCTTTTGAGCTTTAATGAAATTTTCATAATAATTTATATCTGACCATCTATCATTTAAAATTCTAACTCTGATATTTTCTACATCAATACCTGCAACTTTATAGAAAGTCGGTGATATAGTTGATCTATAAATTGTAGGCCATAGTAGAAGTTTATAATCATTAAAAACTTTTGAATCAAATAATAAATCAGGGTTATGCAGAGGTATAGTTGATGGAGCTATAAAAAATGCATTTTCAAATGATGATGCAAGTACTGAAAGAACATTTATTGAATGTCTATTAAAATTTAATTTTGATAAATTTTTCAAACCGTAAACATCTTTCATATGAATACAGGTTGCATTTAATGATGGAAATATATCATTACATAATTTTTCATCTGATGTAACTGTTGGAGGTATTATAACTTCAATTTTGGCTTTAGCCCCTAGATCACGTAATTGCTTAACTAATAATAATGAATAATAATCATTATCTCCACCACCAACTGTAACATAACCATTATTTTGATAATAAGGAATTTCAACATTCTCAGGTAATTTGGAGACAATATTTTTATGCTTTATTTTCAACTTCCCTATAATATTATCATCAAAAAAATCATATTCACTTAAGACTGTCTCAGACATATCACGATAAATATTCTCAAATGTTTCAACTGCATTTATACCAATAGGAAATGGATCATCATCATTTAAAACTGAATCTTGAAGTAATGTAAAATAATTTTGAAAAAATTTAACATATTCTTTACCTGCAATTTTGGGTACTGTATCATTTGAAGGTATAAAGAAATATGTAGTTGATAAAATGAAAATTATACAACAAGTGATTGTGGTTAACCAAAATGAAGTTCCTTTCCTTGGAGAGTATGCTTTGAATTCCTTTGTATAATTTTTCCGATCACCATACATTGTTGATCATTGTTTTTCAAGTCATTCCATACTGAGTAATAAAAAATTAAAAGAAGAAAGGTGAAGTATATATATAAGTATTAATAATTTCACTTTTTGGTAGTTTTCAATTTACGTCGTTGACATTATCTATTAAATTGTAAGGTGAATAATAAAGTGAAAAGAATGAATAAATAGGAGCGGATATATGTCGTTTGATCTGAACAATAGAACTTTTTAAAAATAAAGTTTTTTTGTTAGTTAGTTACTATGGTATATATTATATTAGAAGCTCTTGTATATATATACGGCCGTAATTGATAAAATTTAACTCATAAACTCAAATTTTCATGAATAAGAGTGTAATTATAGTGTAGTTACAGTATGATGATAGTGTGATTTTCCAACTAGTTAACTTTTTTTTCGTACTAAAATTAAGGACCCTGTAATTGTTGTCAATGCTTTAAAAGTGCCGGCATTGGAAAAAAAAGTTTTCTCCCAGTAAAAATAGTAAGCTCAGCGGCAATTTAAGTGCAAAAAGGGAGAAGAATAAGATCCATTCGAATCTTTTTGGACGCATCAATTATGCCCTTTTAATGTCTTGCTTACATAATAATGGATCTATTTTTTTTAAGGTTTTATATTAAAGGTGATCTAAGATTAGACAATGAAAAGTTTAATTTCGAAAGCTTTTCATTGATTTTTTTCACCTATCGTCTTGATTTAAATGAAGGTCCCAAACAGTTGTAGTGATATTAAAAAAAAGTTTCCAATAAAATTGTTAATCAGTTAAAGAATAAAATGTACAAAAACTATATTATAATATATAACTTCATTTCATTTCAGTTACTACTGTCCCAATGGGATTGGTAATTCTTACTTAGATTTTAAATAATCTTCTCTATTTTGCTTTGATAACAGAGAACTTGCACTATTTTTCAAATGACCCCTATCATCAAGTTCAACAGTACCTCCAGTTTCAAATAATGAAACTTTACCAAGTAATAATCCAATAGTATCCAGTACTTGATTTGGATCATTCAAATATGCCTTTGCAACTGTAACTTTATTTGCAGGTCCAACAGTTATTGGATATAATCCATAACTACCATGTTTATTAATTTCACGTTTTTCATCAATCCATTCATCTTCAATTTTATTTAATGCTCTAAACATATCTTCATCAGTTGTATCATCTCCCAAACACATAACAAAATCTGGCAGTTCAGTCATGGTTTTAATCTCTTGTGTTATTGGATCAACACATTTAACTAATCTTTTAACAATTTCACCTTTATTAACAAATTTTGGTCTAACTTCAAGATTTGCCTTACCTGACATAACTTCAACATCATATTTACCATTTAATCTTTCAATCAACTCAGCTTTACATTTTTCTGCTTGATATAATCCAAAAACCGGATCTGCTTTACGATAATGCCATGTAAGTGCAACTTTCTTCTTCTCAGTAAATGTACCAGGAGTTCTATCATTATATTTACTGAAAATTTCTTCAACAATAGTTTGCCATGACATATCCAAGCTTTCAGTTAAATTAATCCATTCTTGTTTTTTAGCTTTTTTCATGAAACATCCATGTTCGGCACTTAATCCAATTTGTGGATATTTAGATCCAATCCATTTCTCTAAAAATGCTTGATCACGCCCACTAATAATCCAAACTTCATTTTTTGGATCCTTAGTTAATCCTTCTAATATTTCATAAAGTCTAATAGATGGAATTGCAGCATTTGGATCTCTAACAATAGGTGTTAATGTACCGTCATAATCAAACAAAAACATTCTACGTGATGATGTTTCATAACTTTTCAATAATAATGGTTTATTTAAGTATGGTGTACCTTGAGTTGAAGTTTGTGTTGCCATGAAACTCATTAAATTTGAAATAACTTTACATGTCCAATCTTTATTAGTATTTTGAATAACTGATTTATAAAGTTTATTTTCAATAAATGATTTCTTTTCATTACTTAATAATAAACTTTCATTAATTGCATTAGCAACACCAACTGAATCCCATGGATTAACTTGAATTGAATCTTGTAAAACTGAGGTTGTACCACTGAATTCAGATAAAATTAATGGTGAACATTTTAATTTTTGACAAACAATATATTCTAATGCAGTTGTATTCATACCATCTCTAACTGATGTTATTAAACATAAATCTGCAACTCTTAATAATGCAAAATATTCTTCCTTATTAATTCTCATATTATAATGCGAAACTGGTTGATAATTAATAGTTGAATATTTTCTATTAATATTAGAAATAATTTCATTAACTTTCTTCTCTAGTTTAGAGCTATGATAATAAGGTGTAAATGAAACTTGAATTAAAACAACTTTTTCACGCCATTCGGGATAAATATCTAAAAACAGTTCAAAAGATTGTAATTTTTGTACAACACCTCTAACTGAGTCTAAACGGTCTCTACCAATTATAATCTTTCTATCTTTATTTAATTCTTTCAAAATTTTGATCTTTTCTTCAATTTCAGGTTTAAATGCATCTTTCTCTAAACTCTTAATATCAATACCTAAAGGTAATGCAACAACTTTGGATGTAAACGAATGAACAGTGACCTCTGTTGGTGTTGTCTCATAACCATTAACTCTAGAACAACAACTAATAAAATGTCTAGCAAATGAATAACTTTGAAAACCTAATTGATTTGCACCTAACATACCATCAAGTAAAATTTTCCTTTTTGGTAAACATCTAAAATATTCAGATGATGGGAATGGGACGTGTAAGAAATGACAAATATAAACATCTTTCAGTTCCATTCTTAAAAGTTGTGGTAACAGTAATAAGTAATAATCATGAATCCAAATTATATCACCAGGCTTAGCAATTTGTTTAACTTTTGCAGCATAAACTTCATTAAATTTAACATAATCATGCCACCAGGAAGTCTCTTCTTTACCATCATTTGGTTCATTAATCATATAATGAAATGCAGGCCATAAAACATTTTCAGCATATTTTCTCCATTTATGCTGATCTTTTCTTAATAACCAAACAGGATGAATATTTTCATTTTTATTATTTTCTTGAATTTTACTTGTAATTTTTTCTTTGTCGTCTTCTGTTAAATATAATGGATCTTGATCAAATTTATCAAATTTTTCATCTTTTGAATCACCCTTGAACATCTTATTTTTATTACAATTACTTACAATTTCACCTGTCCAAGCAACTAAATGTGTTTCCCATTCACTTTCATCGTGAAGTGCTTTATTTGATGCATATAAAGCAGATGAACCACGTAATGTTGAAACTTTCCAATCACCATTTTCAGTTTTGCTGATTTCATTTGGTAATTGTGTCATACAATTGATAATTCTCTTACTTGTCTTAACATTTGATGGGAAATCATTTGGTGACACCCAACCATATGAGTCGTTATTCTTAGTCATTTTTTAATATTTTATCGTTTTGTACTGTTTGATATATGAGATGTTTAAAAAGAAAGTGCAATTGAAAAGAACAATTAGGTAAATTAGCAACTGGGGAATGCAAGGGTATATATAAACAGTTGAAATACGTTGATATGAATATAATATCAGTTAAAAGAAAAGATGTTGTAATATTCAGTTTAGAAGAAATAAAGGTGTCAGGTTATAATGTTGCAATTCGGAAAAGTGTCGCATTTATGAAGTCATCAAACAGGGGGAGGCTTCGCGGAGTGAACAATAGCGGAAACGGGGAATTAACTGTTCTGGGGAAAGGCAGGTTACATGGAGTAACACGGATAATTTTACACGGATGGAGCTATATTATTGAAAGGTATATTTTTATTCTTAAATTGTATATAATTGAAGCAACTTTTTAGCAAATAAACAATATATGTGAAATTAAAAGACAAAATTATAAAGATTGAAATTGAATTGAATTGAATTGAATTGAATAAAACAAGATTAAATTGAACTGAATTGAACTGTAGAGCACGAAAACTCATGAACGGATACATATTTTTGAACCTTCCTTGAGTCTTTCGATATCAGTAGTTGTAGTAGATTTAGCATCTGATGTAACAACAGCACCTGGAGCTGGAGCTTTTCTATTATGTTGCATATGTGATTGAACTAAATGACCAGCAGCTAATGCAGAACATAATGATAATTCAGAAGCTAAAACAGCAGAAGCAACAACCTTTGCTAATTGTCTTGCATTTGCACCAGGTTCAGTTGGATGTGGACCTTTAATACCTAATAATTCTAACATTGCACCTTGTGGTTCTAAAACTGTACCACCACCAATTGTACCAACTTCAATTGAAGGCATCGAAACTGAAATTCTTAAATCACCATTTGGTAATTTTTTCATTAATGTCATACAATTTGAACTTTCAACATTTTGTGCAGGATCTTGACCTGTTGCAATATATACAGCAGTTAATAAATTTGCTGCATGTGCATTAAATCCACCAATTGCACCAGCTAATGCTGAACCAACTAAATTTTTAGAAATATTTAATTCAACTAATGCATCAACATTTGATTTTAAAACTTTTTCAATAACATCAGATGGAATATCTGATGACGCAACAATACTTTTACCACGGCCTTCAATCCAATTAATTGCAGCTGCCTTTTTATCAATACAATAATTACCGGAAATTGATACAACATTCATATCATCAAATCCGAAATCTTCTGCCATACATTTCAGTGAATATTCAACACCTTTAGAAATCATATTCATACCCATTGCATCACCTGTAGTTGTTTTAAATCTAATATAAAGTGAATCACCAGCGATTGCAGTTTTTATATGTTGTAATCTTGCAAATCTTGAAGTTGAATTAAATGCAGCTTTCATTTTATTTTGACCTTCCTCAGAGTCTAACCAATTCTTAGCTTTACCAGCTCTAGTTAAATTAGGGAATTGAACACATGGACCTCTAGTCATTCCATCAGCAGTTAAAACGGTCTCGACACCTCCACCTGCATTAATTGCTTTACAACCTCTCATTGTAGATGCAACTAAACAACCTTCAGTTGTTGCAACAGGAATATGGAATGGTTTACCATCAATAATAATTGGACCGGCAACACCTAATGGAATTGGAATATAACCTATAACATTTTCACAACAAGCACCGAAAACTCTATCGTAATCATAATTTTTATAAGGTAATTTTTCTGTTAATAAAACAGGAGCATTTGCAAATTTAGCAATTGATTGTCTTCTAACAACAACAGCTCTAAGTTTATCTTCAAGTTGTTTCTCTAATGCATATAATGGTAATTTACCCTTAGTGACTAATTCTAAAACTTCACTATTATTACATTCTTTAACATTACCAGCTTTTAAAATTTCAACTAATTCATCTAGTGGACGAATTGAAGTTTCATCAAATGATGTTAAATCGGATTCTTCATCACCAGTTGTATTTTCTTCAGTTATAATTTGGCCATCTTTAACATTATCAACATTTGATAATTCTTCAATTTTAGAATTATTATCATTAATTGTTGCAATTGAATTTTCAGTTGATTTTTTTGATTTCTTCTTTGATTTCTTCTTTGATTTTTTAGTTGAAGTAATTGAATTTGAAGTTGAAATTGCAAGTGAATCATTAAATAATGAATCACTATCATTTATTCTAGAATTATTAAGAATTGAGTTATAATCAGACTTATTTATAATCATATTAAATCTAGCAACATTTAATAAATAAATATTAATTGCAACTGAGATACCTGCAATCATGAATAAAAATTTGGAAATTAAAGGATCACAAATAGCTGTTGATAATTTGGAGAAAATTAAAACAATGTAATGTTCAATTTCTGCAAAAGCTGTAGCCTTTGTATAAACTTTAACAGGTAACATAGTTAGAATAGTATTATGAGATCTATTATTTTTAATATTTATATGATTAGAATGCAATAATTTTTCAATATCAAACGAGTTTTCAATTTTTATATTCTTAAAGACAACTGAATCATCATATAACCAAGAGGTACCTAAAGCAAATAAATGTAAACCTAAGAAACCTGCTAACATCGCAATTTTAAAACCAACAATACTACGAGTATGTTCAAAGATACCATTTGATGTATTAATTGAACCCTGAGCGACATTTTGTGCAACATTTGAACTAATACCTTCTTCTTCTAATACTTGTCTTAATTCAACTCTACGATGAACTTTAAAAATTTGAGCCTTTAATGATAAAATGGATGAATAAAATGTAAAAGTAAAAAGTAAATCAACGGCTAAAATGATTGAAGCTAAAATACAGAAATTTCTTAAACCTGGTAAATTTTGAATAATTAATGAGCACAGTAAAAATGAGAATGAAATAATTAATTGATCTCTAATTAATGGAACTGCAGTTTTAGATTTGACCACATCAGCAATTATATCAGAGATATCCTTTTCTGAATTCTTTTTAAGAGCTTCAAGAACTGGTGCGGTAAATGCTAATTTATGTTTAAATCCAATAGTAGCAACTAAGAAAGGTAAGCCTTCACTTAATGAAACTAAGGGAATTTTAATATGTAAGACTTCAGTTGTTGCAGCAAGAGCAAATAAAAAAGCAAAACATGATGATAAGATTGAACCGAAAGCTAACCAAAAATTAGAGCCAATTTTTCTCATTTCATAAAACAATTGAAAGAAAGTAAACCACATTGCCATATAAGCTAATGAGACTAAAATTATATCAAAAGGTTCAGCACCCATAACTAAACTTTTCAATCTAAAGACAAGAGATTTAAAATATTCAAAATATTTACCAATTTTATTATGTGAAGATCTTAATCTATAAATGACGGAACCATCATTTGATTCAATAGTTGAAGGTAAGATTGAAGAGGAAATAAATGATGAATCATTGAAAATATTTGATTCAGTGAAAATATAACCATCATAGACTGAATCATCATTTGATGCAACAAAGTTTGGTAAATGAGAGGACAATTCTAATTGATTTTGGACTTTATTTTCATCATTTGAACCTTTGAAAATAATTGGAGTTAAAAACCAATAAGAATTATTATAATTATCTAACTTTTTAAAATCTGAGCCTCCTAATAAATTATCACTAATATCATTAATTTCAAGTTTTTCCCAAGTATTTGAATGTAATTTATTGATAAAAGTTTCAGAATTTGTTGATAAATCACTTGAAATGAAGTCATGTTCAATATATTGATCAAATATAGCTAAATAAGCTACACAAGCTAACAGTACTGTTGAGACAATGAAATGGATCGGTTTATTGGCACAAACACGGGCAAGAAAGGCCGGGATGTCAGAGAATAGAACTGCCATTATGAGGCGTATAATATATTTAACTGTAGAGGGGATTTATGAACGTACCTTGAGTATATTACCCAAATGAAAATGAAATTGAAATGGAATGAAGTTATAAATTCCAGAGAAAGGTTCTTGGAAACTGATTTTTTTTTTCAGCTGAGCATTTTCTCGCCTTTTTCTTCAAGGTATTTCGTGGCTCTTTTTTCGTTAATAGTAATAACCTCTATTAAGATGTTATTTTTTGTACGAGCGCAACGATTCACAATTATAATGTGTGTGTTTTGGTGTTTTTGTTGTTGTTATTGCGGTAGTGTATGTGGGGTAAGTATGTAGTTTCCTGTGTTGTGGTGTAATGTTATATTGTTACATGTTAATATTACATATTCAATGTTCCCCATCGGAAGATTACAGTCACGTTACCATTATCTTTTGAAAACTTTTGTGTCAATTTTTACGTGTTTCCATAATAATAAAAAATGTGTTCAAAAATGAGATTCGAGAATGAGAATGAAAGCGATCCGAGATCATTTAGAGAAATTCACTCATGAGAGATTAATATTATTTAATTTAGTAATAGAGGTCGGTTGTTTTCTAGTAGAGAAGTATAGGAGATATATATATGGATTTTCATGGTTAGTCAATTGGGTGTGGGTTGTCAATGTGTGGATATTGATTGAAATGGCTTGAATGGATTAGGACATTAGTTGATAGATTTAGTATGAATTGGGTGATTGGCTAAGTGTTTGAAAATGAAACGGTATGTTCTTGAATGGGAGTTTATTATTAGAAGAATTGATTAAGATCTGGGTTTCTGTGGGACATGGTAAGTTTAGGCTGATTAGTAAATAGAGGGGGATCATTGAAGTACAGAAAATGATTATATTTGGGATATTTTATGTGACTGAGAGTTAGTGGTATTACCAAACGGTTTTGGAAGAGGATAAATTTTAGAGTATTGTGGTGTCCGTGGGATTATATTTTGGGACATGTTATGGGGTAGATGAATCGGTGGTGATGGATTAAAAAATGTCAGTAATTTAGTTGATGGATTGGTGGACTTACAAAGTGTAGAGAAATTCTACATTGATGAAACATGTCAGAATGTTAGTAATGAATATGGATTGTTGATTATTGGAGAGGATCAAGGGTAAAATGTGATACAGCTACGCTTCCCCTTTTTTAATGAAAATATATCAGTAATGAATGATGATGAGTTGATGAATTGGTGATGGGGATGGAGGATGATGAATTGGTGAGTTGATGGATGGGTGGAATGCATGATTTGGTTGTTTGTAATGATTGGTAGATTGTGATTATTGGTTGGATTAGTGAGTGGAATAGTTGGTTGATTGGTTGGATGAATGTTTGGTTATTGTGTTGCGGGGTGGGTAGAATAAAGTGTAAGTTATGCACTTGATTATGGTTTATATTATATGTTTATGATTATTATTTATAAGATCAATTTGGGATTACTATAAGAGTGTATGTGTGATTAAGATAAAATGGTGATTAAGAGAAGTGTAAAATATGAAATGAATGATCTTGGTATCTGGAATACAGAATTACAGATTTAATTCAAAGACTACTGACTATAACTTTATTAAATTTAGGATTGGACTTTAGGTAAGAGATGATTAATAATTTGAGTGTGTTATGGTAAAACGGGCACAGTATTTTTTGGTTAATTCAATTTGTAATGTGTGAACTTTTTCCAGTGTCGTTTTGAATCGTATTGTAGTTTTGGGCAAAGGTCAGCGTGTTAGGAAAATGTACAGGGTAGTCGATCCGGAGATAAGGATTTGAAATAGTATAAGGAGAAAGTCTGGATTACCTTTCTTCTTACGAAAGCTTATTTTGCGTATGTCTACAGTAAAACTCCTATATATAACTATTACTATCAACTTTTGGAATGGACAACTTTCTTAAGAGTATCTTTTTCATATTTGACTTGAGCTGAGCCTCCAATCCAATGTTGTTTAACTATCTTCAATTATCTTGAATTATCATCTATTATCATTATTATGATATTTATTGATCGTCATCTATTTATTCTAGTGACTTCATTGTCTTCTATTCTGCATTAGTACCTTTATTAAGGTTTATATTATCTGATATTAGGTGCATAAGGATAATTCCTGTCATAACCCGGGGCAGAAAAATGTATCTTTAGTAGCATTTTCCATATATGATATAGCTTTAAGTAAATAAAAACAAACTATGCAACCAAAATATCAGACAAATAAATGTACTTTCACATTATGTAGTTATCATGTTTCTTTCAACGTCTATTGATTAATTATATTTTAACTATAATATAGTAGAATTAAATTTTGCCTTTCTATTAAAGGACCTAAACAAAATGATGTTGGAATAGAAAAGAAAAAAATAATACCAACATTAGGTGAAGAATTGTATGAACAGGTTATTTCCCCTTGATTATACTGCTTATTTGCAGAATCTCTTACAATCAACTGAAATTTATTACTTGCTAATAGGTGAATACCTATTCGAATCATATGCCACTTGACAATGTTCAGCAATAATTAATTCTCTAATGCCTCCTCATGTTATTAATTATGATAAAACAGATTATTTTCCGTTGAGTTAGACTGCCCATTGACAGAATCTCCTAAACTAAACAACAGAGGGTTACCACCTAATTATTAGTTGTAAAACAGGTTATTTCCATTGAGTTAGACTGCTTATTTGCAGAACCTCTTACAACAATAAGCAAAAAACAAAAGATTATCTTATTGAAAAAACAGGTTATTTCCTGAAAATATGAGATTAGAATGAAGTAATACTTGTTAATGGGTTAAGTTTAATTTATGTATCATTCAGGATAATATAAATTTGATTGTTGAGAAAACTGAAATTATTTGGTAGTGGCTAGTTATTCTTTAATTCCTGATTCTCCACTATTCTCAACAACTTTATATATATGGTTGTCTTTTTCATGTTCTGTTCCACATAATTTACAGTGATCCTCAGTATCTTGATCTTCATAACTGTCATCAGGGTCAGCTTTTTCCTACATGAAGGGGTCACCTACCAATGATTAAAAATTCATTGATCAAACCACTTTCATACGCCAAACCTTGTTGTAACTGTAGCTTAGAATATATGCATAATTTATATAATAATATTAATTTAATCATAGAACATCATAGATATATTCTCATGGGCATCATCACGGTTAAAAAGGTGAACTTCTCCAAGTAATTCCCAAGGGGAGCCTGACCACACCAAAATTTCATCTAGTAGCTCAACGCAATATTTTAATTTTCATTATCGCAGTAATTGGTATTATGTATGTACCATGAAGATCTGAACGATTGAAATAATCAACAGTTTCTTTACATCAAGACAACTAACTCAACAAAACAATGGCTAAAGACGTCATCAGACCACAAAACGTACACAAGTACATACATGTACCTGTTGCACCAAAGAATGCAGCTGCAAACTTTGTTTCACAAAATCTTCCATTAGCTGCAATGTTCTTAAAGAATAAATCTCTTTCATGGGCATGTCTATTCTTTGCAGTTCAATCATATCTTAATGAACCATACATCAAGGATCCATCAGATGATTCCCAACCAGCTATATTTAGAATCATCTTTTCATTAGTTGCAATAGTTACTGCATATCTTGACCTCATATTCCCGTCTATGAACACCCCAGTTGCTGCTTTAACTCAAGCTGTATCTTCTTAGATTAAATTCATATAAGGAATTAGATGCTAGTCATCTGTGTTCTTATATAGGTTCTTTATAATTTATACTTTTTCTATACTTTATATTAACATAATATACATTTTAGAAATCATTTTTTCATTCTTTTAACGTCTAACGGTAAAACTTTTGGTTTCCTCTTTAATTTAGTAACTAAACTATGTTCAAATGGTGAATGGCATGTTGGACATCTTTCATCACCTGGTATCACACTTAAAATACATAAACAAACAGAACAAACATAACCAATATCAACAACTTTATTTGTAACAAAACATGAAGCTCGAAAATCAACACTCGTATTACTGGGTAAAACAATCATTGGTCTTAATAATGGTTCAATAAAAAATGCATTACTTAAATATTGTATCAGACCATTTGGATATTTAATATCCATATATACACCATTAGTTGCATCTGCTGTTTGTTGTAAGAAAATTGATTTCTCTCCAAGTTTACAAACATCAATCGATATCTTCATCTTCTGTGCTGCGAAAATCGTATTCATCATTGAAACATATGGTATCGTATTATCACCACTAACACTAATTACTAATATTCTAGCCTTCATATTCAATGTTTCTTCGTGTTTTTGAAGTTTATTAATTGCTGATAATGCCCTTGAAATAGCCCCAGTTATCGTCCCTTTGACAAAAACATCATCTTTATTAATAATATCTCTTAATCTCTCAGGTTCATTATGAAACAATTTGTCTAACGTATTTAAAATATTCTCATCTAATACCTTGAATTGACCATAAATACCAACACTTTTCAATAAACTTCCATCTTTTTCAACTACTTTATCTTTCAAACTAGTTTCTTCCGGGTACACTCGTTTAACACCTTGTGAAAAACTATTTGCAATATAGAGTGATACTCTATTACCACTATTCAATGCTAAATGTGAATTCATCATAACTAACATTGATGCTGTAACATTTCTGAAATCAATCTTGTCGTTTGTCTCTCGGCACGATTTCCATGCTAATGGGTGCAGATCCAATATTACTGTTAATAATGAGGGTGTTTCATCAACTACTCTATGTATATTAGCTGCTGTACTAGCTGAACTCTCTCCAAATGCTCTATCTGATATAGCATCCATCTCATATGTGTCTTTATGATTGTATCTATGGTATGTACCTCTATAACAGAGTCTTAACTAAGATCAGTGCCTTCTAGAATATTCCAGGTTAATTCCGCATCATGAAAAATATTTTGGTTTCAAAATATTTATAAAAAGCTTCATTGACTGAACTTTTATGCACATTTCAGTGTTTTCTTTTGAATTTACCTTAACACATACATAAATATGGAGAAATTATTACAATGGTCAACAGCACAAGAATCTTCTGATCCAGAAGTTAGAGCAAGAGCTCCAGCTCCAGATCCAAAAATCTTAGCACAAGTTTTAGGTGCTGATACAGGTAAAGATGATATCACATTAATGAAAGAAGATATAAGCGTTTTAGTATGTGAAGATCCAAAGATTTCAGTTGATGATAAATTAATGGCATTAGAAGATTTTGAAATACTTGTTCAAAATTTAGACAATGCAAATAATATTTCACCAATGGGTATATGGCCTGAAATTGCTAAATTATACACTTATGAAGGTGAAGAATCTGATGAATTTAGAGGTTTAGCGGCTTTAATTACAGGTACAGCAGTACAAAACAATACTAAATGTCAAAATGATTTTGTCAAAATTGTTGGACTTGATGGAATGAGGAAATTAGTTGCATTAATTTCAAAGAACAATAATTTCAATGTTAGAGCAAGAGCTTTATATGCATTAAGTGGATTGGTTGGTCATCATGGTGAATTATATAAACTTTTTGAAGAATCTGATGGTTGGAAAGTTTTATCTGATTCATTCACAGAATCTTTCAGTGCAAATGATAAAAAAGATACTAAAGTTTTATTAAGATGTCTCAGTTTATTGAAAAGTTTATTATATGATGAAGTTATTAGTAATATTTCTGAAGTAAAGGATGAAAATAAAGAAAAAGATGTTAATACAGAGTTCCAAACAGAGCTTGTTTCTAAAAAGGATAGATTCAAGACATTGACAGATAATAAAATCGTACTCTCTGTAAGTCAACTTTTATCTAAAGATTCACATTTTGATGTTAATGAAAGAATAATAAACATTTTATGTTATATCTCACAAAATGGTTATAAATTTTCAACTGAAGAATCAAGTATAATACTCAATGCATTAAAGAATATCTCTAAGAATGATTATAATGCTAAAGAAGTTGAATTTTTAGAATCAATCTTATAATTTAATGACATTTTTGTATTTCTATAATTTTTATAAACTTTACACACTTTTCTAAAAAATGGATAATAATATTTTTATATACCTCCTATAGTAATAAATCATTTTCACTAACCGACCCAAACAACTTACGAAATAATGTCTGTTGATCATTCCTCAATAATCTTTCCTCGACAAAGTCAAATTCATCTTTAATATCGTGATAAAATCCAGCAATATTATAATATTTTCTTTCTTTGAAAACGTTCTTTGCACGATCCTCTTTCATATTTTTAAATTGTTTCAAAATTTCAATTCCTGAATCAATAGGATCCTCCTTTGATTTAACTTTACCAATACTTAACAAATCATCATTTCTTTCTAAAGCATCAATATGTTTACAACTCAAAGTATATGCATATGATTTCAACCAATCAAGCATATCCTTCAATCCTTTAAACATTTGAAATATAACGTCATGTTCAATTTCATATTTCAAAATCTTGTCCAGAATGTTGTCAGGTAAAATCAAATCATCTAAGGTTTCTTCAGGTTCTGAATTGTGTTTTTTTCTTTTCTTAGTAGTGGTATTTGCATCATTATTGTCTAGATTTCCTTTATTTAATTTCTCTTGTGCTTTTTTAGCATGTAGTTTGCTATATCTTGTTTTCAAATTTTGTAAAAACTGATCATACCCAAGAATCCATATTGAAACTTTATAATTTTTATATTTTCTTTTGACTGAATTAATGTGTCTCTTCATTAGTTTCTCTTTAAACAGTTTAATTAAATCATTTGCGTCATACAGAAGTATAAGAAATTTCTCCTCAATTTGCCGTGGAATAATAGGAACAAAAACACTTTTTTTCTTATAATAGATTGAATCAGTATACCTTGAAAATTTAATGATTGGTAATGACAAATCTTCAAAAACCTCAAACTTGGTAGTTTCTATAAATGTTGAGTATTCATTGTTGATTGTTTTAAGTTGATCATTTAATCTACTGGAAAATATACATGTCATCTTTTCAGTCAATTCATCTTTGGTGTATTTCACTTGATTGATTTTTCTCAGTTTTTGAGGTTCTAATTCTCTTGATTTTTCATATAATAGCTCCAAACGTTCATCGGTGTATAAATCAATATTATCTGTAACAACATCAATAAATCTATTACGTGGCAAATTTTCCATGGATGAGTTAGAAATAGTTGTATCATAAATATCGTCATCATCTTTCTTACTACTTATTGCAGACTGAACTCTACTAGAATATTTTGATGCTGTTTCAATATCTTTATTTTGTCTTTCCTTTTGTAAGTCCGATATTAAATTTTTGACTGTGCTACTTTGCTTCCTTTTCATTTGTTTGAGTTTTTGTGTATGATCATCATCATTTTTTTTATTTTGACTTATGATTATTTCATTTAAGCTACTACTAAAATCAGAGATAACCGATGATGGATGTCTGATTGGGGTGTTAAAAATATCATTTGTACCTGTTCTTGAATTTTTAGTTGATAATGTTGAGGTTCTAGTACGATCATTTGTTCTTTGAAGATTAAAACTTGTTTTGCTTATATTTTTGTTGAAATTTGTGTCTGTAGATGTACGTTTAATGGTTTTGGGTTTTGTTGTGGGTATTGTAATTGATCCAATACTGGATGATCTTCTTTTGTTATTAGTGATTGGGTAAGGTAATGGTGGATCATTCATCATTATACTGGAGATATCAGACATTATTGAAGATGAAATATTTGATCTATTGATATTACTAGTATTAGTATTATTATTATGGTTTCTATGGGAATTTCTATTCGTCGTTTCATTTTCATTAATGACTTGAATTTGTTCATCATCACTTATAATTATGGATATATCACGTTCTCTATTAATATTAGGTGATGAAGTTGGGAATGTAACAAATGAATCATTTAAGTTCCCGACTTCGTCATCTTCATCATCTAAACATATAACCTCTGATGATATATTATCATTGATTTGAGACTTGGGAACAGAAATCTGAGGGCTTTCGACTTCTTTCGTGATAAGCTTTGGTCTTTCCTTTGGAACACCAAGAAGAGTCAAAAAATCATCCTGATGATCGTTACCGGTCTGTGAATACGTTAATGCACCCTTCGTTGTAGTATTTATATCATTATCTGAGTCTGAGTCTGACAATAATGAGAAATTGTTATTTATCACATTTCGACGGTACTCGCCACTTCGTTGTACACTCTCTCCATTTTGGCCATCGCTATCATTATCACCATCTAAATCTATCACCTCATGGGCCATATTAGCTCTCTAATCTTCCCTACTCCAGCAGAAACTTAATGTTATTGCTGGGTACAAATACAGATCAACAATGTCAGACTCTGCAAACGACGCGTCATGACATGAAATCTCCACAAAAACAATTACCCAAAGAGGCAAAAGGTAAACACTGAAAAATTATATCATTATGTTGACAATAGCAAAACAATTTATTACTGATTTGTGAAGATTTTCGTTAGAGTTATTGTGTCTCTCCTCTTCTGTAAGAATTTGTACGTAGATTCGGCCGATATATCTGAATTACGTAATATAATATAAGATAACAAGATTATAACTTCTCGTTATAGGTTGTATAATGAACTAAGAGTTTTTCTATATTTAATAAGTCCTATAAAATAGTTATATATACGTTCAACATCATGAAAGCTTTTCATGTATTTGCCCTCAGTAGAAATTTTCATGTGAGAAAATTTCCTCCAAAATCTCATTTCTCGCCATGGTGGCTCAGCTTATATTATAACCAATCAGATTGGTTTGGAATAGTAGTTTCTTGATTTATGAATGATTATCATTCTATCCCTTATATGATAGATAGATTGTGTAGTATAGCTCTTTAGTAATCATGAGGTAATTATGTCTGCATATTTACCTGATGATCTTATGCATAAATCTTGCATAAACTTACTCAAAGTCTATTCCTGACATCTTCTGTTGTAGTTACTCTGTCATCTTGTTTCTCTTGTTTCTCTTGTTTCCTTTGCTTTGAAAGTTTTTCTAAATTTAGTTAAAATCTATTAATATGTTTCATTTTAGAGTATTTTTGATTTGATATTTGAATTCTTCAATTTTGAACTTTTCTTTTTTGAAACTATACAAATCAGGTGATACCATCCAATTAAATATCCATTAATCATGAAGTTTATAACATTCTTCAATACAATAATAACTGTCCTATTATTAGCAGGTGCAACTTTAATGTTGTTATTTATTGTATTTTCAGGTGCAATTGACAACTTTCCTTTCAATAAATTCTTCTGGGTTGAAGCTGATGTTTCATCTCTCTCAATTCCAGGTGGTGATTATGCTAGATGGACTTTCTGGGGTATCTGTTACCCAGACGAATTAAGTTCAGCCTCTACTGGTAATTGTCCACATTTAGGTCCAGATGTCCCAATTTCCCCATTCGATAACTTTGGTAACTCAACTAATTTACCTCGAGATTTCGTTGACAACAGTAGTACTTACTATTACTTATCTAGATTCTCGTTCCCATTCCTTTTAATTGCATTAATCTTCTCCGGTGTTTCCTTAATTGGTTCAATTATGGCTCCATGTTGGTTAGCAATGCAACAAGTTATTGTTTTCTTTGTCAGTTTAGGTTGTCTCTTCTGTACAACTGGTGCTTGTTTGATTACAGGGGTTGCAGTTTTAACAAAAAATCATTTCCGTGATGCTGATATGTCTTCTAAGATTGGTGCAGCCTCTTTAGGTTTAGTCTGGGCCTCAACTGCATGTTTAATGATTGTTTTTTTCACAAGTTGTTGTTCAGCTACTCGTAAAATTTACCATAAAGAGAAGCAACAATTTCAACATAATGTCTCAAATCAAACTCCTGTTCAATACCCTCCAACTGGATTACCACAAAATGATGAACTTAACCAATTTCCTCAACAAGAAAGTTCAGGTATTAGATTTTTCAAAATTAGAAGAAATCAAGAAAAGGCAGATGGTGACTCTGTTGTTTAATACATTCAACCTATCTGAGTATCAAACATTATAACAATATAATATTTAGGATAAAAAATCTTCAAAACAAAGAAATACCAAACCGTTTATCTACTTTCATTCGTTTTTAACCATTATTTAATTTTAATAGTATGCTCAATTAGAATAAGGAAGGAATTACATTTATTTTTTCTATTCTATAATGTATTATTTAGCTTTTTATTTCTATGTAATTATAACATTTTCTATATTTTCTATCAAATTTATATAGTTAATCAGGAACATTTTTGTTTCTTCATAGAAGTTCTAAAATCAAAGGATGGCAATAAATCATACTTTCCTTTAAATATTGCACTAATTGATGTTCAAAATTTTCTTTGATTAATTGGTTTTGTTGTAAACATTTCAATAATAAAATTTGACAATAAGTGAATTCAAAAATATTTGGATCACTTAAAAAACCGAAACATCCATCAATTACCTTATTATCTTCAATATATTGAACTATATCATTGATGTTCGATTCTACTATTATTGCTAAATTTTTCAGAGAATTGGTATTTCTTAATTCAGTTTTATTGATAATGTCAATCAATTCTTTCACTTTTTCGATTTGATTTCTTTCAGTATTGGATTTCTCAATAGCAAATAATAATGAATTAGATGAAACAAGGTGTTCAAGCTTTAAATCTTGATCAAGAAAATTTAATGTTTTAGAAGTAACCAAGAATTCAAGTGATTCACCTTTCTTTAATTGACTGAAATAACCTACCATTAATTTTTCTGTGATTATAGGTAAAAAATATTCACTTTCATTAATTTTCAAAACTACTCTATTCAAGTGATTAGAAGAAAGTTCGCAGACTTTATCATCAGCATCAGTTAGAAAGTTGAAAATAAATGCAGTTGTTTGTAACTTAATATCATCATTATCACCTTTAACATAATAGATTTCATTAAATGCGACTAAAGCCTTAAGTGCTGAAATACGTATAACAAACTCTAACTCATCATCCATCATCTTTTCAACCATTGAAATCCATTTGTTATACATGTATTCATACTTATTGGAATCATAAACCATCAATTTAGCAATATATGAGGCTAATGCTTCTACAGTACTTAAATTGATATCTTCATTAGTCTCAGATTCTAAAAGATCTAATAACTCATTACTATGGAATTCTAAGGTTTCCATACTATCACTAGCTTCAGATTCTATAAGTAATTCTTTCAAAAGTTTCAATGCTTGTGATTTGACATATTTCCAAGTGGTATTTTCATCTGTTTCTAAAAGCTTCCATATGTTTTTGATCAATATATCTGTAACTTGTTGGTCGAGTTTATGATTTTTCAACTTATTTGCATAATGAGAGATACAACTTAGTTGAACTTCGTATAATGGAGATAATAAACAATTTTGAATAAATGAATATTCTTCATCGCCTTCAACTAAATCAAATAATAACGTGGACAACTCTTTTAATGCAAGTTGTTTGGATCCATCTATCTTTAAATGGTTATCAGCATTGAACCATTTAAGTAATTCATACTTGATATTTTTTTCTTCTTCGACTGTAACATTTAACTTCAAAATATGTAAAATTTGGAAGTATGCAAGTTTAATAGGATAGCATTTGATATTTTTTAAAACCATTGAGCACTTCTTCGTGAAATTTATTCTTGTTTCATTATCAATCTCAAATAGCTTTTTAGCAGAATTACGTGATTCTTCAGAAGATAACTCTAAAAACTTCAAGATAATTTCCTTGATAGCTAATAAAGAACCATGTAATTTATTATAATCTTTTGATTCTAAATTGATATTTTCAATCAAGCTATTTATGATTTTTTCAAAATTAACACTACTATCAATCAATGATGGTAAACTTCTAGCAGCCATTTCTCTAACTTTCCAAATTTTACTCTCTAAAATTTTAGTAATAACAGGGATGAATTCATGAAGACCATTATAGCCAGGTGTTGGTTCTAATCTACACATGATTGTCAAAATTGGGAAAACTTTTTCAATTTCACTTTGCTCCTTCAATCCATGAGTAACAGAATCATTTAATGCCTTTAAGAATAATTCTCTAATTGATTCAAATTTTTCAAAAAATAATCTAGCTGGATAACTTGTTAAATAATTAGCTTTAACTTTTTTACTACTGAATAAACGATTTTGTAATGCAGTAAACAACATAACTGCACAATTTCTAATTGACCAATGTGGAGATGCAAATGAGTTTAATGTTAGGACAAATGCTTCATCGACTAGGTAAATAGATTCTTTTGAAAGTGATGCATCAGTAAAAATAGTTTTGATACAATTAATAGCATTAACTTGAGGCAAGTTAATATTATTCATATCCGCATTCAACTCCTCGACTGGTAATTGAGCAATCTCTATTAATTTCTTGAATGTTGAACCAACCAAATCCTTGTTAGTTATAAGAATAGCTGTTAATAAGAATGGAATACCAGCAGATCTACGTGTAATATATTTAGATCTAGCTTGAATTAATTTCAAATTTTCATCTAACCATTTTTTAGGAAATTCTTGTAAATCCTTTCTTGATGTACATACTGAACAACATGAAATAAATGTTAAATAAACAGATGAAAATGCACCTCTATGTCTAATAGTTGCTAATTGTTCTAGTAATAGTGGACCAATTTTAAGAACATTATCGGAAGTAATTGGTGATTGTTTGAATCTTAAAATGATATCTAACATATTTGATGATTCTTTGACACTTCTCCATGCATAACTCAAAATAACCTGCGTTGCTTTACCATATTCAGCTTCTAACTCAGAAGTATATTTATTTTGAAATTCTTCTAGTAATATACCTTCTGGTGAATCATGTTGAAGTATCTTTTGAACAATATTCCAAATTTCAATTGAAATTGAAATCAAGACAGTAAACAAATCATTTTCTTTTAAAATATTTGAACATCTTTCAAAGTCCATAATTTCAAAGATAAATTTGAAAGCTGCAAAATATCCTTGATTACTATAGTTAATACAAGCATCTGTAATATCTTTTATGGCCATATTTAAAGAATCATCCAATCTGTTCAATAACAATTTCACTATTTGATCACATCTCTCCAAATCATTTTCATTTTGATAATGATTAAAAGCAAATTGGAAAAACCTAGCACCTGAATCAACTTCTTTACCCTTAATATCACATAACATGGATAATGCTCTATTCTCTAATAAATGCATGTCAACATGATCAGTTGCCTTAAATGGTGAAATTGCAATAATTTCAGATGCAAATGTTCTAATGTCTTCATAATTGTCCATAATGTTATCTATGACCAATCTTAATAATGAATCTGAATAGATATCCAAACTATAAACAAAATCAACTTTTGATTTCTCCAAATATCTTTTATTGACTCTAGAATCTAAGCCAGATTTAATCAGTACAATCAATAGTTTGAATGCCATTTCTTTTCTTAAATAGGAAGAATTTGATGTGAGGTTATGATTAATATAATTTAATAAATATCGGAAAAATAGTTTACTTTCTTCAACTGAATTGAGTTTATCCTTGATTTCTACTTGAAATTTTTCATAGTTTTTCTTTGTTAAACTTTGAGCATCTCTATGTAAAGCGTATGTAGAGTCTTTAATTCTTGAAATGAATCTTTTAAAACAAGAGAAAATTTCATTTCTTGTTTCCAGACTACCATCAGTGAATACCATATCTAAAGATTTTATTGTAGTTTGATAAGTGAATGTCGGAATTGCCTTTGATAATTTTGGTGAGGAAACAAGTAATTGAACAGCTGAAATTCTATAAGATGCATTATTGACTTGTAATAAATCTTGGATTTGCTTTATATCGATCAATGGACGATTAGTTGAAGGATCAATTTCAAGGAATGGTTCAATTAAAATAGCATTATCTTGTGCAACTTTTAAAGTTGATAATAGAATAGGAGTATCATTTTGTTTAATAATTTCTTTAATAAACTTAATAGTACAAGATTTTGAAACTTGGAATAAATTCGGTAATAAATAACTTTCAACCCCTTTTCTTAAACTTTCATTTTGTAAACTCTCCATAACTTGAGATTGCCATAAGTTCATCCATACATCTTCAGAATCTGCGGTATAGGTATATCTCAAAACAAGAAAAACATTTTTACCTATAACACTTCCTAGTACTCTTGACCATATATTATCAAGACAATCAGAAATAAAATTTGGTTTCTTTTGAAGAATAAAATCATTTGGTTTGACATATTTATGTAGGTGTTCAATCATAAAATAGAAAGCTCTCATAGTGTAAGGCATTTCTAATGAAGTTTCTAACCAGGATGTAAAAATTTTATCCTTAGCATCACTATCGAGAACAACATTTAAATAGGATAACATTTTAACAAATAATTCCTTAAGAGCATTTCCAAGAGCTGCACCTGAATCATTCCAGAAATCAATAACATAATGAAAAATGACATCAGCTTTCTCTTTACTGAGTAAAAATGTAAATTCGTCTCTATAACCTGAATTCTTTGAATCTAATTGTAAAAATCTAGATATCCAAATGGATAAAGTATCACAGGCAAAGGTACGATATTGCATTGAAACTGATGATTCAGTTATAGATTTATATATTTCATCAAATGTTTTCAATAATTCATCCTTTTGATCATCATTTGAAAGTTTCTTCAATGATAAAACCTTCTCCTTGAGTTGTTTAAGATGTTCATCGACATTTTTATTCTTCATTTCAACACCTCTGATGAACGTGCCTACTACAAGAAGTGAAAAATGTCAATTAGAACTCATGCACATGAAAAGTCAAACTGAAAAAAATTACAGAATTTCTAAATTTGAAAAAGTGGCTTGTGAAATTTAGTTTTGTTCGGCAATTCGCAATTTAATGCACTCTTGGTCGATATACATGTCAATGTTTATGGTGTTTCAAGTTCTATATTTTAAGAATCTCTCTTGTAGGATATAGACAGTATAGAAGACAGTAGCAATGGAGGATAAGTACATTGGATTGTTTTTGGCTATAAGTTCATCCTTTGCCATAGGTTCATCATTTGTGCTGACAAAAATCGGTTTATTAAAGGATGGTTCAAGAGGTGAATCATTATCATATTTAAGTAACCCTATTTGGATAATTGGTACAACAATGATGGCAATTGGTGAAATTGCTAATTTTGCAGCTTATACATTTGCACCTCCAATTCTTGTTACACCATTAGGTGCATTATCTGTTATTATTGGAGCAGTTTTAGCATCAATTTTCCTTAGAGAAACTTTAGGAGTTTTAGGTAAACTTGGATGTGCAATTTGTTTATTAGGATCAATTATAATTGTTTTACATGCACCACCAGATAAAGAAATTACTACAGTTGATGAAATTTTACAATATGCTGAAAGACCTGCATTTTTAGGATATTTATTGATTGCTGGATCATTCTCTATATTTATGATTTTGAAAATTGCACCAAAATTTGGTTCAAAACATCCAATGATTTATATTTCAATTTGTTCAGCAGTTGGATCTATCTCTGTTTGTGCAATTAAAGCATTTGGTATTGCATTAAAATTAACATTAAGTGGTAATAATCAATTTAGTCATCCATCAACATATATTTTCATTATAACAGTTGTTGTTTGTATTTTAACACAAATGAATTATTTTAATAAAGCATTAGCACAATTTGATACATCAATTGTTAATCCATTATATTATGTTGCATTTACAACAGCAACATTATGTGCATCATTTATTTTATTTGGAGGTTTTAATACTGCATCAACAGTTGATGTTATTTCATTATTATCAGGATTTTTAATTATTTTCAGTGGAGTTTATTTATTAGATATTTCAAGACATAATCCAGATACTGAAAATCAACAACTATTCTCGAATACTAGTGAAGGATTAAATGATATACCATTAAATAGTGAATTTTCAGCATATCAATTTAGAAAATCAATGGAAAATTCCAGACCTGAATATGCGGATTTAGAGAACAATCGTTTAAATAACGGTAGAAGATCAGACAGTTTTGAAATTTAAAGATAAAAAGGACATATATTCGGTATATTTAATTGATTATTTATATTAATTATTACTATTTTATTTAGTTTTATTTTATATGATTTTAATTTATATTATTTTATATTATTTTATTTTATAAAGTAAAGTAATATACGAAAATGATTTACAGAGAAAAGAAATATGTGTGCAAAGAATGAGATTAAAATGAATTAAATGAAAATCTAAGAAAGCCTGTTGGTAGGTGTAATTGTAGTTGTAATTGATATAAGAATTTAAACCACTAAATATCATCAATATCTAAATCACTTGCTTCATCATCATCTTCATCAGAATCAGCACCGAATTCAAAATTCATATCATCTTCTTCATCACCACCAAAAGTATCAGTTTGATTAATTTTAGCAGATTCAGGTAATTCACCTAATGAAACTAATTGTCTTGCTTCATCTGCATTATATTTATGAACAACATCACATTGTTCATCTTGGAAATCTCTTAAAGCAACAAGAATGATATCACCTTGAGACATCCAAACTTTCTTTCTTAATTTACCTCTAATATGAGCAATTCTGACATTACCATCAAAACATGAAGCTTGAACTCTACCATTACCTAACATCTTAGTAATTTGAGCGTATTCTTGATCTTCCTCTCTTAAAATCAACTCTCTCTTGGAAAAGTTCTCGTTCTTTCCTCTTCTTCTATTCTTACCACCTTTACCCTTACCTTTATTAGCCATTGTAGTGTATACTCCAGTAAGAAAACGGCAAAGAAAAGTCCTTCCATCCTACTCTTCTCTTCCCCTGGACATGTCTTCCATTCAAAATTTTTCACTTTCAAAAAAAATTCACTAAATCTGTACACCTTCATTTTACTTAGTATAACTACTACATGATTAATTCACTTTAAACCTGGTTCTATTGTAGAAGGAATGTTCTTTTAGAAAGGAAGAGTAGTGTATAGTATATAGAACATACACAATGGACTCGTTTGAATTACAGATGCAGCTGAATAATCTGCTAAAATATTTACCATCTTCAAAACAGGCATCCTTAGATATCTGTTCTTTCCTAATACGAAATTATGTATCTCAGGAAGATTTATATCCAACTTTATTAACAGTTTTACCAAATGTTGATATAAATACAAGACTTAATATATTTCAGTTTATTGAAGATTTCCTATATTTAATTGTTAAAGATCCAAAATATAAAAATAATGATATTATTTATAATTATGTTTTCCTAATAATTATGGATTTACCTAAAATTTTACAACAAATCTTACCTGAAACTCCAATTTTCAATAATGATGATATTAATGATAAAATTAATAAACTATCTGATATAAGAACTTTAACTAATTTACCATTTTGTTATAAAATTTTAATTCATATATCAAAATTATTTAATTTGGAAAAATTGGATGATTTCATTTCACAATATGAAAATTATCAATTATCCAACAATGATATAGAAAATATTAAAAATGGTATAATGTTTGATGAATCTTCAATATATACAAATAATAATATAAACCCAACTAAATCTAGTCATGTGGATGACTATATAAATAATGAGACTAATAATAGTAATGACAAAAATGAGAATTCTTCTCAATTAGAATCAAATTATATACCTGAAAAAATTAATCAAGGATTAATTGAATCTTGGAATTTTATAATCTCTAAAAGAAAACAAAGTCAATATGAAAGTATGTTACTAAACATTTTAGATGATCCTTTCCATATTAAAGAATTTGAAATAAATCAAAAATTAAACTCAAACAATGATGATAAATCTTCAAAGACACCATCTAAAACGCCTTCGAAAACTCCGTTAAAAACACCTTCAAAAACTCCATTGAAATCACTTAATTCATTACAGGATTCATCTTCAAAACCTTCATCAGCTCCTCCAAAACATGTTCTCTCATTATCTCATTCTTTAATTATGCAAAGGATTGAAGCTGATAGAGAAAGACAAAAACGTGGAAAGGAAACTTTATGGGAAGTTGAAAGAATTGATAATAAAATTTCAATATCTGAATTTCAAAATATTTTCAATACTTTACCATCTTATAATCCAACTGATGATAAACCTTCAATTGATGAAATGAATAAACTATACAGTATGTGTACATTCATTAATCACCAAGATAATAATAATATTAAATATGATTTACCAACAGGTCCAAAACCACACTCTGAATCAATATCGTCAAATAAATCAAATAACAATTCAAACTCAAATAATAAACTATCTAAATGGGAATTAGAGCAAAAACGACAAATGTATAAACCTTCACAAACTCAACAACGTTCACTTCAAGCTCAACAATCACAAATGAGAAGGGGTAATAAACATTTGAAAAAAAATCAACAAAATCAGTATTCAAAACAATATTATCATGATCAACATTATGATTCAAATAGAAGAATGAATAATAATAATGATTATTATAAAAATTCTTATTATGATGAACCTCAAATGAATGGTTATGATCTTGTTGATTATAATTCCAATTATGGATATCCTCAAGAACATCCATCAAGATCCAAAAATAGCTACAATAGTCATAATAACAATCCAAAGAGAAGAAGAAGGTAGAATTGTTATCATATTGTATCATGGAAAAAAAAGAATATTTGTATAAATTCCCAGTTGTATAATCAATTATTCATTTCTAATAAATTAATAATCTAAACAAAAAAACTATAAAAATTACGTATCTAAAGTATCTAATCTAATAAAGTCATGAGGTTATTAATACCTTTTAGTGAATATTTTGCTGAAATTCTTTGCTTACCTGTTTTACCAACACAAACTGATATAACATCACCACTAATATGATCATTATTTTCTACTAAATTATTGAAAAATGTATATAATTCTTCATCGATACGAGTATTTGACCCTGCAATGAAGAAATGTTTATAAGGTTTATAACTTTGGCTTAATGGTTTTAATGATAACATTATACTATCCATATTAAAACTACTTGTTGTTGTTGCAATTTGCATTGGAATATCACTCAATATAGGTGACGAAATATGTGAAGATGAATTAGATCTATCCATTGTTGTTTGGAAAACTGGTGTTGATGATGTAAATGATTCACTTAGTTGTAATTGTTTAATATTTTCATTATCAATAGTTTGTTGTGAGATGCATATTAATGATTTATTAATTAGATTCATTTCTTTAATAACTAATAATCCCTTAGAAATACTTGCATGGATATTATAATCTTTACTAAACAGTTCATTGATATGTGTAATTATATCCCCAATCATTCCATTTCTATAATCTTTATCCATATTAGATGAATTATCAGTATGGAAAATAACAGTACATTCCTCAACTTCAATATATGATCCTGGTAATCTTTCACAGAATGAGTTAAGAATATCTACAACTGATGGTATCCATTCCTTTTCAGATTCTTCAATAACTGTGAACCATTTATTTGATCTAGGTAATTTAATTAATCCACCATTTTCAGCAATAAGTCCAACTGCAGGTAATCTTCTATACATTCTTAATAACTCACTTCTTTGAAATAATGAAAATATGAAAACATCATTGTTTGAATCAGATGATAATTTATATAAGGTTTTATCTATTAATTGTTGTTGTAATGACTTAATAACTTGACCGTGAATCTCTAAATTAGCAGTAATATCATCTAGATTTAAAATATAAAGTTTTTTACCATCTTTATCTTCATTTATGAAACTACTATTATATTTCTCCTTTGTTAAAGGTTCTAGAATTGTGAAGGTTTGAGCAAAGTTTAGATTTTCATATGCTAAATTAATATCTTCGAGACATTTCTTAACCCATGATTTAGAGTCATTTTTCAAAACATCTTGAAATGTGTGACTCCATCTTTCAGTTTTCTCAGGTTCAGACATATTAAGACAATCATAAATTTGTTGTGCAACTTGTTTAATATTATAAGGATTAGAGATAAATGGACCATTATTTAAAACAAACGCAGATCCAACAAACTCACTTAAAATCAATGGTGAATGTAATTTTTGTGTTGCACAAATAAATTCATGACATGTTAAATTCATACCTTCTCTTAATGTTGAAACTATAAATAAATTGGCCTTTGCTAATAATGCAATATATTGTTCGAATTCAATATCTCTATTTAATAAAATAATTGGTTGATCAGTTGAAATATTTTTAGTTCTAGAATTAATTCTTTCAACAATTGATAAAACTTCATTTTTATATTCTTCATCAGTTGTACCTCCATTAATACAGATTAAAATTAATATAGTATCACTTATATATTCAGGATGATCATTTAAAAATCTTTCATAAGCTAATAATTTTTCCTTTAATCCTCTAATTTTATCAATTTTATCTCTACTAACAATTAGTTTTTTATCAAACCATCTTTTAGAAATTAAACTTTTCCAATTAGCAACAACACTTGATTGTAATTGTTTACTTAATTCGTTGAAATCTAAACCAATCGGATTATACGAAACAACAGTTAAATGATCTTTATAGAAAACACCACATTCATTAAAATCTGCTAATAATAATCTATTTGAACATTGTAAGAAATGTGCCATATATTCTTCATTCTGGAATGTTATACAATCTGCACCTAACATACCTTCCAAAATTTTTTTACGTTGAGCTAAACAACGAAAAACTTCACTTGATGGGAAACTAATATGTAAGAAAAATCCAATTTTTGCATGTGGAATTAATTTTCTTAACATTGAAGGTAATAACATTAAATGATAATCATGAATCCAAATTGTATCACCCTCTTTATAGTCTTTTGCAATTTTATCAGCAAAGATTTGATTTGCCATTTCATAATATTTCCAAGACTTATTTTCAAATGCATTAGAATTTGGATTATCAGGTATTTGATAATGAAAGATTGGCCATAAAATTTGTTTACAAAATGACTTATAATAACCTTGAAAAATTTCATCATCAAGAAATACAACTTCAGAATCATAATTATCTTTTAATTCTTTTGAAATATTTTCATTAATATCATTTGGAACAATATCTGATGCAACTGATACTGTACCAATCCATTTAAAGTTTTCAAATCCATTTTTTTGAGCTAATTGAACACTATTTATTAAACTCATATTACCTTTCTTAAAATCAACAATTTCCCATTTAGCATTACGAAATAATGAATCTTTATCAGTTGAAAATTTATGAGGTCTTGAAAATCCTCCAAATGGTACAACTTTATCACAATCACTTGATATACCATAAACTCCACCTTCTTCACTATCCATCAGTTTTGTAAAATCTTCAGATATACGATCAGGTTGATATTCTCTTGAATTTGAAGCATGTATATCATCATTTGTATCATTCTCCAGTGCATGTTCATTATCATCATGTTCATCATTATTATTTTTGTTTTTATTTGATAAAGAATTCAATTTATCATCAAGTGTAATTATACTTGAAGTTTTCAAATTTCTTAAATTACTTGTATTAAGACTTCTTCTAATTCTCATGCTTGATAATTTTGGTTGAGTTGCACCTTTATAAATATCAGTAACTAAAGTTTGTTGAGATTCCGTTGTTTTAATAATTGATTTAGGTTTAACAATAGTTGAAGAATTTAAACTAACTGGTGAATTACTTGATATACTTCTAAATGATTCATTTAATGGGGAATGATCAGTAACTTTACCTTCAAGTTTTTCTTGATATGATGATTGAACTGCCTTGGATAATAAGTTAGCATCATCTAATGATGTTGTTGTACTTAATGGCATTGTAGCCTTATTAGGATTATTATAGAAGAAATCCTCTACCGAGATTGATTCTTCATTATTAGTTCCCAAAATATGAGAATGTTGAGATTGTAGATGGGAACTTGAATGAGAATGTGTATGAGCGTTTGGATTATAATGATGACCATGTGGGTGATTTTGGTTTTGATAATATTGCATTGAATGAATTTTAGTTAATTTTTCATCATAATAAGTATCACTATCAGTTGAAGCAATTGAATCTAAATCATCAATATCATCATGATTGATAGTACTAATATTCATATTATCATTAACTTGATTAACTGATAAATTAGATTTAGATACATCATTGGATAGATATTCAATAATTGAAACATCATTATTATCTTCATTTTCATGATTTTTCAATGATGTTGGGTTAGTTTCATTGATTTCAGATTGTTTATCTGCCTTGATTGGTTCAAAATATTCTGCTAATGTTTCATCGGTTGCAAAATCTGCTGATCCGATGTTCAATAATTCAAATTGAACAGTGTATGGTAAGAATCTATATTAGTTGAATAAGATATTTAAAATAGTTCAAATGTTAGTAAATACTGTTAAAAAGAGGTTCTATTGACCTGGTTTGAGGTCAATTATATTTTATACATACAGTGATACCACATGAATCGTCATTTTTGTCAAATTGTTGTTGTTTAAAGAAAGAAAAGAGTAGTAAAAGAAAAAGAAAATTAATAAAGGACAGGTAAAAAAGTGTAAATTTGTAAAATTGTGTGCATGTCATCCTGGACTATATTATATATATTAATTCTAAAAAACAACTGTGCCACTTTTTCCATGATGATCCGCCTTAATGTGACATCATCGTGTAAATTTTAATACGTTGAGAATATTTTTGGTAATTGATATACATACAATATATCAAGTGTTGTTATCTCTATATAAAACTAGTAATACACAATACAAATATCTCTAAACATTAATACAATATATACCACATGGTGTCATGATTAAATTAAATTAAATCAAATTAAATTAAATTAAATCTCTATTTTTTTATTATTTTTTAGTAAGTTTTATCCAAATTTATCAAATTAATATCAATAAATTTAGATTAAAGCAGATAATCCAACTGCGAAAACAGCAAACATACCTGATGCAATAATAGCATTTGCACCTGAATCATAAGTAGTTTCATCTTCTTCAGTATCAAAATTAGTTGAATTAGTTGAAACATTTTTTGAAACTGGGATAGTATCAATAATTTCAGATTCTTCATCTGATAATTCTCTAGTTAATTTACTCTTTCTCTTAAGTTTAATATTACCACAAGAAATTTTATTATTTTCTGAATCAGTAATAACTAATGATTTACCACCAACATAAGCAGAGTTTTTAGAATTTAATGAAAGATAAGAATCAATATATTGAGTTTCAAAACAAGTTGTATTAATAAAACCATGTTTACCAGATAAATCACCAACTTTACATAAAGAATCATTATCAAATTCATCACAAACTGTATTATCAGCATTATAAGGATTCAAAGTTTCACCAGCATCTTCACAATTACCAGAAGAAGAAACTTTTGAATCATAAATATGATATTGGAAAGGACCTCTATTTGGAGGTAAACCAGTAACATCTAAATGAACATTAACTGAGCCTTCATCATTAGAAGTGAATTCAATGATACCTTTAACTAAACCTTTATCAAGATGAGCTCTAGCAACTGATTTTTTAGAACTATCAGTATTAACAGGTGCTTCATCTGCATTAACTAAAGTACCTAAAAGGATAGTTGATTGAATTAAATTTCTAATTGAAACCATTGTTTTATTTATAATTTAATAATTTATGAGGAATACGATTAAGTAAAGAATACAAGTAAGATATTACAAGCAAAGAAGAATAGCTTTATTTGATAAGAAAGAAAGCTTGTTGATAAAGGGAAAGAGAGTAAAAGAAGTTAAAGATACAACAACAATAAGAAGAAGAAGAAAAAAGTAGTGAATGGAAGGCAACTAAATACTGGAATGAAGGGCAAATGTGTTGTTTAAATACAAGAGAATTGATTTTAAGAGTATTGTTTCAACTGCCTAATTAGGAAACTATTGATAAATTGCCCCTTTTGAAGAAATGATTCAAATTATAATTTTTCATGTTGCCTTGTTTTCCCCTTTTGAGAGATTTCCTATTTGGGAAGGATACGAAAATCAAAAAAAGAAATTTGAAGAAATAATTTTAATTTTTTTTTCAAAATCAAAATTAAAATTTTGACGTTATCAATAATGATAATAATAATAATAAATTAAAGATATTACGTAATCTACTTATTATATTGATAAAATCAGTCGATAAGGGAATTTTAATTTAAAATATTATTAGTTAATAACTAATTGACAGTCCCCCCATAAAGAGGGGTTTTATTACTATTAATAGTTTATCTTTACTTAATATATTATAAGATGTAAGATACGATAAGATTCTTATCGTAATCTCTTATCTCTCTCTATATATCAATATATCAATATATTATATTTATATTATAATATAACCTTGACTTTACGCCTTTGATAATAATTGTAAACAACTGCATCATCAATCTTAAATAAACAAATAAATCCCGTAATATCCGGAAATCTGTACACCAATGATAATACCTAAAGATATAATTATTAATTACTAATAATATAAACTCCACGGGATAGTAATAATCCAATAAGCCATTACGTAATACATAAAAATAAAAAATAGCCAACAACTTAGTATAGTAAAGTAGTCTGTCAGTCTATATTATCTCGTTTTCACTAAGAATTTCTTCCATTTTTTTCAATATTTTTTCTAATATTTTTTTGGTTTCCTCGATCATCATTGATTAGATAGATATATTATTTTCATTTCATTAAATTTTTCATTTCCATTTTCATTTTTTTTATGGGTTTTTTTTTATCTTTTATCTTCTTTATCTTTTAGGTTGTATTTTATATCTTTTATATTCTCTTTTATTATTTCTTTACACTTATTACCTTCTCTTCTACTCTCTATTATCTATATCTTTATTAATATATTCATATTACAAGATGGCTATGGCGGACAATATATCTGATCAAAATAGAAATTTGAGTCCCTTATCAATTAACCCACTTAATAATACTTCATCTGTTGTTGTTAATAATTTACATGCTGCTTTACAGCCTTTATCAAATCAATCAACATCTATTATCTCATCTCCTAATCCTACAATCTCAAATCAACAACAATCTTTACCCTCTTTGAATAATCATACTATCAATAATAATAAAAATAATAACATCCTAACCTCAAATCAACAACAATCTTCAAATAATACTCCAAAAAATCATTTCCCACTTCCAACTCCTTTATTAAATACATCCCTTAATCATCCAATGTCAAATCCTATCACTCATTCAAATATACCACCTACATCAACTGTTACTAATACAAATCATATTACTAACAATACACCATTATCATCAACTATTCAACAACATTCAAAATCTGATAGTAATATTGATATCAACAATGATAATAATAATACTAGTAATAGTACTAATAATAATAATAATAATAATAATAATAATAGTACTAACACTGATGATGATGAAAATTTAAAGAAAGATTTAGATCATATGGTACCAAATGCAAAGACAACAACAACAACTCAATCAAATGGTGCAATTACAACAAAGCAAAATATGACAACTCCAACTTGTAAAAATTGTAAAACTCAAACAACTCCACTTTGGAGAAGAGATGAAACTGGTCAAGTTTTATGTAATGCTTGTGGTTTATTTCTAAAACTGCATGGTCGTCCAAGACCAATATCTTTGAAAAGTGATGTTATTAAATCAAGAAATAGAGTTAAACATAATAATAAATCTTCGCCAAATACTCCAGAATTAAAGGCTAAAGATTCAAATGGTATTCCAAATTCAAGTATTCATTCACTTAATAATGGTAATTATAATAATAATACAAATAATGCAAATAATGCTAATTTGAATTTAAATAATAAAATCTCAACAAAATTTTTACCAAAACAATATAAACCAAGTTCAAATTCCCTAAATGGGTCTCCAACTAATAATAATATCAATAATATTAATAATAGTACATCTTCAACAAAGGGTAAAGGTAAAAAATATTCAAAATTAGATTCAAAGGATTCTAATAAACTTCAACAATCATTAAATTCAATTAATTCTAAAATTCCAAAACAAAAATTGGATTCAAGTTCAACTTTATCAATTAATAATTTAACTTCTCCAAGTTTATTACCTTTATTACCAAGAAGTGGACAACAAAATCCAATTGTTAATAATTATTCAGCAAATAATTCATGGTTAAATAAATCTCAAGTTCATAGTCACGTTCATGGTCATATCCAAGGTCCAAATATTCAATCATTACATTATCCTTCATCAACTCCAACTCATTTTGTATCTGATCTGAATAGAATTACCTCCCCTCTGTTATTAGCAACAACTACTCCACCAAAATTAAATGCAACTCCAACACAATCTCAATCATCTGAAAGATCATCATCTAAAAATGGTAATGGTAATTTAAATAGAGATGCTGTATTAAATGCGGCAGGTGCATTAGAAATTTTAAGTCAAACTGCTTCAAATAAAATGTCTAATAATGTCAACTCAACCACAAATACAGGTGCAAATCCAACATCAAACTCAACTTCAAATTCAAACACTAATTCAAATTGTAAAAATAATAATGATTTTATACCAGGAATGAGATTAAATTCTCCAAATGTTACACCATTATCAAAACCAATGTTTAATGATAATAAATTATTACCAATTAATTTACGCCAACAAAATGAATCAATTGAAACTAAAGTTAAATCAGAACCAATTCATTTACATAATATTTTAACGCCCAATAATGAATCTGAAAATAATAATACAAACAATACTGATCAAAATAATGAATCACGACAATCAACAGAAACCTCATTACCTCCAATTAAATCTATTACAAGTCCACTTTTATCAGGTCAAATAAATAATCAACAGCAAGTTCAACAACAGCAACAACGTAATCTTTCATCAACTTCATTGCAACAACAAGAACATCATTATGTTACATGTAATCAACATTCAACTTCTTCATTACAACAAAATACATTGCCTTCATTAAAGAATTTACCAGGTATCTCTAATGTGATATACAACTCTGAATCTAATAATGGTAGTAGCAATAATAACAATAGTAATAGTATACAAGAAGAAAATGATAGATTACGTACAAGAAATAATGAACTTGAATTAGTTAATGAATTATATAAGACTAGAATTGCAGAACTTGAACAAATCGATAAAAAGAAAAATTTAATTATTGAACAATATGAAGAAAGATTTAAGAATATTAATAATACCAATGATATTTTAAATTCAAATTTAAATAATTCAAATTCAGAAAAACGTAATGCACCTAATGATGATTCAATGAATAAAAGGGTAAAGGTTGAAACTTAATGGGGATGAAATCTATATAAACAATTTATATCATTTAGTTTTTTCTTTTGTTATTTTTATATGTATAATGTAAATAATAATAATAATTTTAATCAAAATAGAATAGTGAATGCTAAGAAAATTGGTATTTTTTTGGAGCGTCATGAAATTTTCATGGTTAATAATGAAATTATATATATTAATAAAAAATGTTCCCTTTAATATAATTTTATATAGGCAAATATTCAGATTATAATGAATAAAGAAGATACTATAGCTAGTCTTTATTTACAAGTGAAGAATGAAGTTACTAATATTCAAGGTAAATTAACATTTGAAAAATTTCAAAAAATTCATAAAGATTTTATAAAATTAAGTTCATTAATTGATAAAGCAGATTTATTTTCAAATAATGAAGATTTTAATGAAATTAATTTAAATGATATTAAATATTTAATGATCAGTTTTGATCATGGTAAATTTTTAGATAAATATGCTGTTAGTTCACAATTATCAAATGATGCAGATCCTTTAAAACGTAATAAAATGAGAATTTTAGTTTTAGAAATTATTGAATCAATGATTTGGAAATTTATTAAATTAGTTGTAATTGATCTAAAAATACTTGATTATTTGAAAAATATTAATGATTCAATCGTTTATAATGATTTAAATAATTGGATTATGAATTATTATGAATTAAGACAAAATGAAATTTCTAATAATGGTAGTAAAGGATTTGTTAAATTGAACGAATTAGAGCAACTTAATTTTAAAAAATCAACTCCAATGGAGAGACGTGATATGAAAATAAATAAATGGAAATTAGAGAAAGAGTTAAAGGAGAGGATTAAAATATTAGATGAAAATGATATTAAGAATGGTGGTAATAATGATGGTGATATGGATCATTTCAATAAATTTGATGATGATGTAATGAGAAGGGTGAGGATTGATCAAATAGTATTAGCAATAACTGAGAGTATAAGTATGTTAGAAAATTTTGCAATGGAAAGAGAAATGTTAACACATGTTGTAGGAAATGCAATTGATGAAGAATTAAAGGAATTAAAATTGGGTGATTTAAAACTTAAAGAAATAAGAGAAGAGGAAAATGATTCAAGAACTAGGGGTAAATTTGATAAAGGTTTCACTGATAAAGTTGAATATTTAAATAAGGATAATAAAAATAATATAATAAGTAAGGAGGGTAAAGTTCTTCAACCATTTACGATTGTCCCATCTAATGAAAAGAGGAAAGAATTACATGGTAAAGTGTTTGGTACTGGACAAGAATTACCTACAATGACAGTTGAGGAATTAGTTGATTATGAATTAGCTAATGGAGGTATGGTTAAACCAAGTGAACCTGAACCTGAAATTGATGAAGATGATCATAAATGGCAAGATAGTGAAACTTATAGATTGCGTGATTGGGATAATTTTACTGATGAGAATAGGAAAGGTAGTGGTAATAAAATGAGTAATTTAGGATGATTTATATAATGTTTATTCTATGTCTAATCAATGTAGATCTATGATGAACTATATAGTATATATGTGGGATTGTCTCTATCTTTTTGAAACTTAAAATGTAACCTTACACGTGACACTAACTAAAATTATTTATTATTTATTTATTTTTACAGTGTGAAACGCGTGTAGGTGTCCATTTATTATGTAACAACGTTGATTAATGTTGGTGATTAATGTTTTTGATTTGTTGTTGATTTATTTATACTTCTTTGATCTCGTATTCAACATAGTTACAATTAGTCCAGTAAACAATGTCTAGTTTTGTTCCTGCACAATTCAACTCTTTCACAAACAATTTTGACTTTGATGTGCTTAAGGTACGTTTTTTATTCCTTTTCATTGTTTCACCCGTTTCATGTATTCAAAACATAATACTAACATCATTTCTTGATTATTATAGGCAGATACCCCATCAAGTTTTATTGACAGATTTAAGAATATGAAGAAAGCTAATGATTTTTTTGATATTTCAAGGATGAGTAAACCAAATGGATTTATTGATGCTCAACAAAGAATTTCATATAATTTATCATATTTTGCATCAAATTATTTTGCAATTGTCATTTTATTCTTCCTTTATTGTATTTTCACAAATATTCCATTTTTCATCTTTCTATTTGCTGAATTAACTTTAATATATTTTGTTCAAAAACATTATGGTCAAGCTGAAGAATTCGATCTTAAAGTTTTCACACTTCATAGAAATATTTGGTATACTATCCTCTTAGTTGTTAACGTTCCTGTGTTCTTTATTTGGAGTCCTTTATCTTCTGTCTTTTGGTTGTCAATCTTCAGTGCTGCAATTATTGTATCTCATGCGGCTATAATTGATAAACCTGTAGAAACTGCTTACAGTGATGTTGTTTAAATTTTTCTTTTATTTATAACAATTTATGTGTGTGTATATAATACAGTTTTATAATAGATAATACTAATTCTCTCTATTACTTGTTTGCTCATGTGTTTGAATTCAATATCTTACTGTGTCCATGTGTAGTCAACTAGTGTTTACGTAAGAATTTAAATTACAACAAAATATATGTCGTGGTTTCTTGTACTATCATTTTTAACCTTACTTTTGCAAAGTATTCTAACCATTAAAGAGTTGATATTAATGTAGAAGTAAAAGTAAAAAATATGCTTTAATATGGAGTATTACTTTAAGTGTTTAAAATGAATTTAAGATTAAACAATAATCTGAGTTCTACAATATTTTTAAAAAATACAAATCACACCGGCTGGATGTCTTGAGATAACATATTCTTATTAAAAACCATTACATTTTTACTACCAGTTTAAAGCGGTTAAGTTACAAAGACTAAAAAGCACAATATACCAACACTATCCATTAATAACTACAGTTAAAAACCACAAACAAAACCAATGTATCCACCCCTTCTTAGATAAGGCCTTCAAATATTTTTTTGTTGGAAGGCGCTGATTATAAATTGAGCCCGCAAAATATCAAAAATTGTACCAACTATATATACCTTCATTAAGAACCATTCCTTTTCATTCAATACCATCAATATAGGTAAGGTTAAAAGGCCTCATTCCATTATGTTACGAATAACTCATGCAATACTACTACTATCCCTTTTATTACTATTATGCTATTCAATCAGTGAATACAGGGGCATTATTGCATACATATCTCATGATAAGGAAATAATTAACGAAGAGCTCAGCGATAATGATGATAAAATACAAATCTCATTCAATTTAAAACATATTTACAATGAGTTGCCATCAGTTGGCAGTTTAGCATTGGATATAGTGGATGATGATATTTATAGTATAAACACATTGAAACTATCCACACTTAAAACAGCTGATATTGATACATCATGTACTATAAAGGCTAAAAAGTCAAAGATAAAAAGATTAAAGAATCGTTCTCCCTCAATGGTAGAATCATATATTTATCATTCATTAGAAAATCCTCATATTAATACTGAAGATTCAATTGAGTGGTCAATTGATAATGTCTTATTTCCTGATATAACAGATCCGGAAACTATTTTACAGTTAGCTAAATTGGCTTCAAATGCATATTCAAAATTACCAGAGGATCCATCATGGAGAAATGTAAGTGATCCAGGATCTAATTTTGGAGTTGGATTTAATATAAGTGATAGTTTTGGTTGGTTAGAGAATGGACTTAGAGGTCATGTTTTCATTGAACAATTAGATTCTAAAACTGCTAAAAAAAGAGCACCATTGATTATAATTGCTATAAAGGGAACAACAGCAGCTGGTATTACATCCATAGGCGGTGATAAAGACACAGATGATGCAACCGGAGATGATGGTAAGACAATAGAACTGGATAAAATAAATGATAATTTATTATTTTCATGTTGTTGTGCAAGAGTATCTTCGTTATGGACAACAGTATGTGATTGTTATGAAAAAACATACACATGTAATCAAAATTGTTTAGAAAGATCTCTTAGAAAACCAGATAGATACTATGAAGCAGTTTTGAATATTTATAGAAAAATTATAAATTTATACCCTGATAGTGAAGTTTGGGTTACAGGTCATTCCCTGGGTGGTGCAATGTCATCATTATTAGGTAGAACATATGGATTACCAGTAGTGACATTTGAAACACCTGGTGAAATGTTAGCAACTAAGAGATTGCATTTACCAATGCCACCTGGATTACCTATTGAAATGGAACATATTTGGCATTTTGGTAATAATGCAGATCCAATTTTTATGGGTGTCTGTAACGGGGCATCATCAAGTTGTAGTATAGCTGGTTATGCGATGGAAAGTTTTTGTCATTCAGGTATGAAATGTACTTATGATACAATTAATGAATTAGGATGGCATGTTAATATTTTGAATCATCGCCTTAAAAATGTTATTGATAACTTATTAACGCTGTCGAATGAAACGGCTGTTTGTGAAAAACCTCCACCATGTGTTGATTGTTATGATTGGACTTTTGTCGATCATAATGAAAACAAAAGACGTATACCAAAACAACCATCATCTTCAACTGTACCTCTTCCAACTTCAACACATGAACCTAAACCAAGAAAATGTTTGAAAAGAACTTGGTACGGTTCATGTTATAAATGGTCAGATGATGACGATGATGATGATGGTAACAATCGATGTTATAGTTACAACATTTAGTTAAAGCTTTTCTTTTTTTTTCATTCATTTTATACTTTTGTTTTACATTTTTATACGGTTTTTATACGGTTTCCTTTTGGGGTTTGAGTTTTAGTTTTTATATTGTTTTATATGGTTAAAGTTTATACTATGCACTTCAATATACTATACCTTAAAATACAATTTGCACAACATAAATTTTTCCAAAATACTAATAGACACGCGTACACATTGCAATTTTTTTTGATTCTACCCAATGACGCGTTGAAGTTTCCTAAAGTTTCAACGATCAACTTCTCTATTGACTTTGTTCCTTGTCAACCAACAAATCAGATATGTTTAAAAAGGCTAAAAGAAGAACATACGGTCGTCGTAATGCTGATGAACCAGTTACTTTTCTATCAGGACCCGATGATCAAACTTTATTAAAAGAATATCCAGATACTTTGTCATTTTATAAACTTCCACCAACTACAGAGATTACATTAGATGAGTTTGAGCTTTATGCAATTGATAGATTAAAGATTTTAATAGAAATAGGTAATTTACAAAGTCAAGGTACTAAATATACAGATTTAATCAAACTAATGAGTGAAAGAGTTAAATTACTCATGCCATTACATTCAACAAATACACTAGAACCTGAATTATTATTAAAGGAAAGACGTAAGGATCATTATTCACATTTTATCCTACGTCTAGCATTTTGTAGAAATGAAGAGTTAAGGAGAAAATTTGTTAACGCTGAAACCTTTTTGTTTAAATTGAGATATTCACAGTTAACTAAAGCTGAAAAACAACAATTTATCTCTAAATTAGATCTCGTTTGGGGTGAAGTAAGTGACGAAGAGAAGGAAAGTTTGAAAGATAAATTGATTGCTACACATTATAATGATATAGTGATGGGATTTAAACAAGGTACACTTAGTGCATCTTCAATTTATACACAACGTTCATCATATAATGAAGATGATATTTGGGCATGTATTAAGAATGAAAAATTAAGTAAATTACCTTGGAGTGATGTTCCAGATTTAGTGTCAACTAGGAAAGTTGTATTATATAAAGGTTATGCATACGTACCCAAATTTTTACAAATGAATTTATTGGCAAATGAGTTTTCAAAGTTTTTAGAGGAACAATTGTTAGCAACATTGAAATTATTACCAGGTTTGGATGAAGATGAAAGATTAGTTCCTATCTTAGATAATATTTCCAAAGGTTATATTAGTAGTGAATTCACAGGTTTTGCAGAAGGTGATAATGATAATGATTCTGAAGTACACGCTAATAATGTTAAACAATTTGAAAAATATTTCCCTGCTTGTGCTCATAGATTATTGGATGGTTTAGAGGAACATCATCATTTGAGATATACAGGTAGACAACAATTCTCACTATTCCTGAAAGGTATAGGATTAGGACCTAATGAAGCATTAAAATTCTGGCAAATGATGTTTACAAATGGTTCAGGTGGTATAACAATTGAAAAATTCAATAAAGAATATAAATATAATATTAGACATACTTATGGTTTAGAAGGTGCACGTATAAGTTATAAACCGTGGAATTGTTCATTAATCCTATCTAAACCAAAGCCAAACAAGCAAGAATATCACGGTTGTCCGTATAGAGATTTACAAACTGATAATTTAACTGCATTATTAAAGAGAATGGGTATGAAGGATGATGGTAATTTACAGAAAGTTATTGAATTAAGTGATTCAAAAGAATATCAAACTGCATGTACCAAAGTTTTTGAAGTTCTTAACGCTGATAATATACAATCTAACATGAGTAAAGGACTGAATATCATGGAAGCTCAAATATCCCATCCAAATGATTATTTCAATAGGGCGTTACTCTATGAAAAACGTTTACATGGTGAATCTCAAGTAAATTAGTTAATTTATATATTTGTAATAGCTTTATATCATTTAAAGAAGATAAAAGTAAAATACCGGTCTATCTCCGGAACATCAATAAAAATGTCGGACATAAATTTTCGAATAAAATTTTTACAAATAAACTTCGGTCTCATCTTCTGACCTTAGTTGTGTTACCCATAAACAGACATTGGTCTCTTTATAAAGAAGTCTTTCCAGTGGCCAAACGCAATGACGGAAACTCTGTTGAGTTCATCAATAACGAAAGCAGGAATGCCGTTTAAATTTTTCAGTAAGAAATCATCACAATCACCTAAACAACCATCACAGTTTGTTCCATCAACACCGAATATGCCGATAGGTGGTAAACCTTTGATATCACCTGTTACCCCAACATTAATGGATGCATCATTTAAGGGGGAGAGAAGAAGAGCTGCTGTATTGGAACAACAACTTAGAGAAGTTAGTTTAACAGCATCAAAAGCTTATGATACGATAGATGATTTAAATCTCAAAAATGAATCATTACAGGAACAAGTAAATCAACAAAAATTATTAATTGAATCTTTCACTAAACAGATTGAAGATTTGAAAAATGAAAAGATTCAATTTAAAAAACTTCAGGATGATGAAATAAAGGAGAAAGTGGTAGAGAAAAGTAAAGATTATGAAGAGTTATCAAAATTACGACACGAAAAAGATATGATGGTTATAGAAAACGAAAGTTTGAGAGATGAAATACAAAAGTTGAAAACAATGTATAATGATATGAGTAGTTCAATGACACCAAGAGAACAAAAAGACACTACACAAACTGAAATTTCATCATCAAAGGAAACTGAATATAGACAAATAATCACCATGCTTGAAGATAAGATTAGAGAATTAGAACAATCATTGCAAAGCAAGACGAATAACTATGAGAAATCTATATCAACATTACAAAGTTCAATGGGTGTTCTGAACGATAGTAAAATGTTCTTAAACAAACGTTTCCGTTCTACTACAGAGGATATTTCAATGTACAAAGATTCGAGTGATTTGAACTTGATTTTGAGTAAGGATGAAGGTGATACTTTTGTTGTATCAAATCTATCTTTCTTACCATAATGTCCTTTTTATAATTATTATTTCTTCATATACCAGACTTTTTTTCCATTTCCATTTTTATTTTCTTGTTTGTATTCGTATCTAGAACTGTATATTATATTAATCAATTCATCATCGTTATACTTCTTAGTCATAAAAAGTACATCAAATTAGTATATATAGGACACGCGGTATAATTTTACTTAATAGTCAATTTTGTTAAAATGCATGCTCCATGAATATACAACCTAACTTCTTTTCAAAAGGCACAGGATGCAGATAATATCTCCAACTATAAGTTTTTTTGTGGCATTTATAATATGCTGTATAAATTTGACACATGCTGCATTGCCAATTGAGGAATTACAGACTTCAATTAGTAAAGAAAATCCAATATATAATGTCAGAGCAGGTGAACTTGAAATGGTACTAGATGATGTTAAGAAATATAATATGATTGTTTTAGTAACTACATCTGAACCAAGGTATCAATGTGAAATGTGTGGACAATTTGATCCAATATTTGAGAAAATGGCAACTAATATCTACAGTACATATCCAGATTTAATGAAAAATACATTTTTCATTAAAGTTGAAGCATCAAATAATCTTGAACATTTAAAGAAATTAGGTATTAAATCAGTTCCACAAATTTGGGGCTTCCCGGATTCAAGAATTGCCATTGGTGAAGAAAAATTTGCCAAAGTTGAAAGGGAATTAAAGAAATATAAAGCTGCAATATCTGAAGGTACTAAATATACTAAACCTGATTGGTATGATATTGATCAAGCAGGAATGGAACATTATATTATGGAAATGGCTAAAGGAGATTCATGGGATGTTGTTATACAAAAATTAGCAGGATTTATTAGTAATACTATTAAGTTTAATGTCAATAATGGTGTTTTAGCAGGTGCTAATGGTAAGAATGCTGAATTTGATTGGGTTGTCTCAATTCAATGGTTTATTTATGTTTTCATTGGTATTAAAATTTTCCAAAAGATAAAGGCGACATCAAATACATCCACACCATTATGGATGGATAAAAAATTTTATGCATATATTTCAATTGTACTTATACTTGTTAATGTATCAGGATTTAATTTTACAATTCAAAGACATTCCCCATTTATTTCACAAAAAGAAGGTAAAATCTTATGGATTGCACCTCAATCAAATTTACAATTTGGAAGTGAAATTGTAATTAGTATATTGTTACAAATATTTTATATGATTGCATTATATGTATTAGTTTTCTCCAATGGTTTTAAAATCGATCAAAATTTTAAGGATATTATGATAAGTATTTCATGTTTGGTATTAATTGGATTATTATTAGTCGGCTCAGCAATATATGAAGTAAAGAGTCCGTCATATCCTTTTAATTATCTATGGTAGTTCTTAAATAAGGTATGAATTTTACAATATAGAGAATATAAAATATAGAATATACAGAATATCTAGAGATTTTTGTTTTTTAATTGTTTATAATTATTTTTTGATTAAAAGAATTGATTTTCTTCTGATTCAATCTTTTCATTTTTATTAATCCAGTAAAAAGAAAAGCAAACCAAGAAAGCACCAACAAAATAAATTGGTGAATTTAATTTAAATTTAAAAAATATATCACAAATCAATGCGAGTGGAATTGTTAAACATAAACCAACAGTAACGGTTAACGGAGAAGTTAAAAGCATTGCTCTTGCCCATAAGAAATCTGCTAAGAATGAAATAATACAATTGAACAGTATAACACACCATACATAACCTGAAGATGGTAATTCGAAATGTTCAATATTTAGGTAATGAACTATCACCAATGAAGGCCATAGTAAAAAAGTATTGAAAACACCAACAAAACCGAAAAATAATTTCATATCCATTCTTGAATCATCTTTAACTTTTAATTTAAGTAATATTGAATAAACACCATAACATAAAGCTCCTAATAAAGCCAGTATATCACCTGTTAATATATCAGTAAATGAATATGAATCATTTGTTTGAGGTTTATCATTTAGTGTAACACATAAAACACCAATAAATAAACCTATTAGCGATATTATTTTAGTTTTATCAAATGATTCCTGACTAAACATATAACCAACAATCATTGTGAAAAATGATGAAGTTGAAGATAAAATAGTTTGAGAAGAAACTGATGTGAATAATAAAGATGCATTATTAAAAAAATTTGAAGAGAACCAAAGAATACAAAATGAAAATGATAATTGTAAGGTTTCTCTAAATGTTAAGGGATATAATTTATTAGAATGTAGAAGATTTGGTTCTGAATCATTATTGTGTTCATGATATGAGTGAATGTAAGGATTATTGTTGTTATTTAGTAAAGAATTATTGATATTATCATTGATAGTATGATCATTATCATCATTAATAGTTGTATTGATAAATGGTAAATTTAAATCTTTATTTTTCCAAGTTTTAAAATAATAAGGAATGAGATAAAATACAAATGAAGCGGTATTAAACCAAGTAATAAAGAAAGGTTTACTGTATATACCTTTTTCAAATAAATCATTAAGTAAAAATGAAGATAAAACCCATAAAACCACCACACAACAAAGGAAAAACAAGCCTAAAGACCATTCTTTCGATCGTTTGGAAGCCTCAGACGATCTCAAAAGGTCTAATATATCCATTTGTTGAAAGAATGTGAAATATTGACCAAATAAAAGGCGAAAAGATTAAAGCAAAATGCCCATGAAATAAAATTGATAAAAGATTGATATAAATACCATTATAAGAAGAAGTCAAAAGACCTAAAAAAGAAAAAGACGCGACTGTGTGTCATAATAATTTTTCAAATATTTTTTTTTCCATGTGGATTTCTGGACGAACAGTTTTTACGGAGGGTTTTAACTGAGTGAAATTTCACTTTGAAGGTCTATACAAGGGCAAGACTTGTGTGCTTTAATAGGTAAAGGTAATGTGGTTATTCGGAGGTTCATCAAAGAAACAAGAAGATAATACAGTTGTTGCATCAACTACTTCATCTGAGTTTGTATCAGAGAAATCAAATACACCAGAAATAACGAATACATTACAATCATCATTTCCGACAATTCCAACATTTGATGCAAGTAAACTTCATCCACTTGCAGGTTTAGATAAAGAATTAGAATATCTTGAATTAGATGATGAAAAATTAAGTACTATTAAAGGTACAGGTAATGGTATTTTACCATCTCGTGGTTGGTCAGATGATTTATGTTATGGTACAGGTACTTTATATGTTAGTGGTTTAGGACTTGGTGGTTTAATTGGTCTTAATGAAGGCTTAAAAAATTTACCAAGTGGAAGTGTAGATCATGTAACAGGTGTTGTTAAACCTGCTCCATTTAAACTAAAATTAAATACAGTTTTAAATCAAGTCACAAAACATGGTCCTCATATTGGTAATTCAGCTGGTGTTTTAGGTTTATTATATAATATTATTGATTCAAGTCTGGATGCTTATAGAGGTCAACATGATGATCTTAATTCACTTTTATCTGGTGCTTTAGCAGGTGCAATCTTCAAGAGTACATCAGGTATTAAAGCAATGGGTTATAGTACTGGTATGATGACATTAGCAGCTGCAACTTGGTGTGGATTTAAAAGATTAATTAATTAAATCTATTGTCAACTTTAAATCAATATAATATACTATATAATCTTGTGCATATAAATTTTTTATAACTATAAACTATACAAACTATTTGAAAATAATTAAAGAATAATTTGATCATTTTTTCCATTTAACAACAATTAAACAATAATGTGAATTTATTAAATTAAATTCTTCAATTTCATCTAACCATTCAAGTGATGTTAATCGTTTATTTTCTTCAAGTGTTATACTATTTTCATAAACCCATTTCATATCATTACACCAAATTGAGAAATCATCATTATTATAATTTGCAAAAATTTTATGAAAACGTTCAATTTGAGATTCAACACTACTATAAACCATTAAACTTGGCATTTGCAATCCTCTTGAGTTTAAATTATTAATCATAACTTTACCATAATTCAAATTATCAGTAGTTGAACCACCAATTGGTTCATAAATTAAAAATTCAGATGATGAATTTGTTATTATATTATTTTTCCAAAAATTAAGTAAATTATCTGCATCATCAACGGAAAGATAACATATACAACATTCACTAATTATTAAAGTAGGTACATTTGAATCAATTTGTTGAAATTGTTGGAAATCCGAAAGCTTCATGTCCGATTTGATTTTCTTTAGATCAAATGGAATTAATTTATAATTAGATGTGGATAATTCAGGGTTGAATGAAAGTACATCACCTGATGTAGTTGGTAAGGCTTCTATATTTAAAGAGTTTATACCTACTTGTTTTGATAATATTGGAGATGACTGAATTGCTAAGGATTTTAATCTAGTAGTTTGCTCCATATCAAGTTCAAAATAAGTTAAATTACCATATTGTGGGATTAATTGGAAAGGTCTTGTATCATTACCTGCCCCCAGGGAAATTATTTGAATTTTATCACAATTTTCATTATTTTTAATAAAATCGTTAATCTTTTCATTAATTGACATTGTACGTAAATAAGTACCTCTATTAATCATTGGAGATTTCAGAGGTGAAAATTTATTAATTTTTTTAAAATATGAATCATTATTTGTATTTAAAATAGTGTCTATATTAATATGAGATAATTGAAATAAATCAAAGAAGGTTGATTTAAGTTTCCTTCGTAATGAATTTCTTAAGAATATATTATCAATTGATAATAAATTGTAATATAGTAATAATGGTACTAAATTTAAAATATATTCGTCATTAAAATATTTTTTCATATGACATGAAAGTCTAGAAGATAATGCGTCATAATCAGTTTGTTGAATTGCATCTTCAGAGGAGTCCATTGTGATTGTATAAAAGAAACAAGATGATAATATTACTTCTATCCATCCACTAATGATAAATCAATACATAAAAATTCATGTAATCATCTATGACATAAGTTTTTGTTGTATTTATTACATAATCAACATACAAAAATTGTTGGTCTGAGAAAGTTGACGTCAGAGGGCCTCAATTAACGACATCCTTAATGAATATTGTAAGCTATGTGTTTGAGATGGGAGTGATGTCACTGTAGTTTGTATTGGATAATATTATAGTATCTTATATTAAATATACCAACCAAGATTGTTAGTAGTATGTAGTCTATAATGTGGAATAAGTTGTTAACTGTATATATTATACACAGTATTGCTATGATTTCTTACTGGAGGCTCAGCTAATATTCTGTAGAAAAAAAATAATTTTTCACTAAAGTACAGTATATATAGTATATATACCATTACCTAGTGCAATAAAGTAGTGAGAATTACAATCTATAGGATACATACTACATACTAAACTGACATCCTATCCCATTTACTATCTCATCTTAATCAAAACTGTATACATTCTATAACATTCCAAATATATACCACCCCATGTAAATAATGAAATCGATGAGCCGTGTGAAAGATACAATCTCAGTGAAAAAAAACTTGTTGGTCCCAACCATCAATTGAAAAATTCGGCGCGATTACTTATTATAAATTCACCGTTTCCTCACTGTTTTCCTATTAATGTTACCTTTAACACGTCTTGAAGTGAGATTCTTAACTTTTTGGAGAATTGGTACTGAAGTTTTATATAATTCTATTTTCCTTTAACTTTTCTGTTTTTTAACTTGTAGTTTAATCTCCTTTTCATTCTTTTAAACTTCTTGAAATTTGCCCTTTTTATCAAGTTGCTTGGACTCCGAAGCTTTTTCTTTACTTACTAACAAATTCACAAACAAACAAACTAACAAACAAACAATTTTTTAGTTAGTGAATTAAGAAAAATCATAACATATTCTAAGTTTACTTATTTGATCTATTATATTATACTATACTATTTCATTTTATTTTTAAATTTGTAACTATAAAACAAATTTAAAATAATTCTAAAACTATTACAAAGGAAAGAATTATCCAATTGGTTATACTCATTTCAATTGTTTAATTTCCATTCATTAATTTACATTAATTAATTAATATCATTTTTTTGATTTTTGAACTCTATTATAATTTCAATTTCAATTGCACATTAAAGTTACATTTTAACAGTGTTTTTACGGTACGTATCATTCTTTTATTTAATATCCAATTTTTTCTCAATTGAATTACATTTTTTTTTATTTCCAATGGAACTTATTATTATCAGTCACGTTTTTTTTAAGAATTTAAAGTCACTCATCCTTTGATTTCCAATCATTCATTTCAAGTTGACATTAATTTTAAATCATCTTATATTCAATTTTTTAATCCAACATTTTTTATTGTGCAGTAGTGTGAACTTTTCATCGCGGCACAAATTTTATTCAATTTTGAAAAATAATTCTCGTTTGAGAGTTGATGAAACCAGTTCAAATTTTTGTTATTAAACAGAGTAAACCTTACTTCAACTACGAAAAGAATATATCTATTTGAAACCAAACTGATCCATTTATTTACGAAAACGAAAGGAGTGACTATATTTCCCTTAAAAGAGAACTCGATTAAGATAATAATAAATTCCATGAAATTTCATATATGAATGAAACTAACATTCTATTATTACAGATTTTCAAATAGAATTTTAAATCAATCAAATAAATTTTTAACTTATTCATCCATTCATAAATTTACAAAATCATCATTTTTAATTCAAAATTACAAAATGTCTACAATTGCATTAAATGAAAAACATAAATCTTTAACTCCAAATTTCTTAGGTTTAAATACTATTGATAAAGCTGAACCTTCTGCTTTAAAGGATTTTGTTGTTAAACATGAAGGTCATACCGTTATTAAAAAAATTTTAATCTCAAATAATGGTATCGCCGCTGTCAAAGAAATTAGATCCGTTAGAAAATGGGCTTATGAAACTTTTGGTGATGAAAGAACTATTCAATTCGTTGCAATGGCAACTCCAGAAGATTTAGAAGCAAATGCTGAATATATTAGAATGGCAGATCAATATGTCGAAGTTCCAGGTGGTACTAATAATAACAATTATGCTAATGTTGATTTAATTGTTGAAATTGCTGAAAGAACTAAAGTTGATGCTGTTTGGGCAGGTTGGGGTCATGCATCTGAAAACCCTGATTTACCAGAAAAATTAGCTGCTTCACCAAGAAAAATTATCTTTATTGGTCCTCCAGGTTCTGCAATGAGATCTTTAGGTGATAAAATCTCTTCGACTATTGTTGCTCAACACGCTAAAGTTCCATGTATTCCTTGGTCTGGTACAGGTGTTGATAAAGTTGTTGTCAATAAAGAATCAGGTTTAGTTTCCGTTGATGATGAAACTTATGCTAAAGGTTGTTGTACCTCTCCAGAAGATGGTCTTGTTAAGGCAAAGGAAATTGGTTTCCCTGTTATGATTAAAGCATCTGAAGGTGGTGGTGGTAAAGGTATTAGAAAAGTTGATAATGAAGATGATTTCCTTAGATTATATGATCAAGCAGCAAATGAAATTCCAGGTTCACCAATTTTCATTATGAAGCTAGCTGGTGCTGCAAGACATTTAGAAGTTCAATTATTAGCTGATCAATATGGTACTAATATTTCACTTTTTGGTAGAGATTGTTCTGTTCAAAGAAGACATCAAAAAATTATTGAAGAAGCTCCTGTTACTATTGCAAAACCTGAGACTTTCAGAGAAATGGAAGCTGCAGCTGTTAGATTAGGTGAATTAGTTGGTTACGTTTCAGCTGGTACAGTTGAATATTTGTACTCATTTGCTGATGATAAATTTTATTTCTTAGAATTAAATCCAAGATTACAAGTTGAACATCCAACCACTGAAATGGTTTCAGGTGTTAATTTACCTGCTGCTCAATTACAAATTGCTATGGGTATTCCAATGAACAGAATTAGTGATATTAGATTATTATATGGTGTTGATCCACATACTTCAACTGAAGTTGATTTTAATTTCACAAAACCAGAAAGTTTACAAATTCAAAGAAGACCAACTCCAAAGGGTCACTGTACTGCTTGTCGTATTACTTCCGAAGATCCAAGTGAAGGTTTCAAACCATCCGGTGGTACTTTACATGAATTAAATTTCAGATCATCTTCAAATGTTTGGGGTTATTTCTCCGTTGCTAATCAATCATCAATTCATTCATTTGCGGATTCTCAATTTGGTCATATCTTCGCTTTTGGTGAAAATAGGCAAGCTTCTAGAAAACATATGGTTGTTGCATTAAAGGAATTAAGTATTAGAGGTGACTTTAGAACTACTGTTGAATATTTAATTAAATTATTAGAAACTCCAGATTTTTCTGAAAATACAATTACAACTGGTTGGTTAGATGAATTAATTTCTAAAAAATTAACTGCTGAGAGACCAGATCAAGATATTGCCGTTATCTGTGGTGCTATTACTAAAGCTTATTTACAATCTGATGAATGTAAGAAAGAATATGTTTCCTCCTTAGAAAAAGGTCAAGTTCCATCCAAGGAATTATTGAAAACTATCTATAATGTTGAATTCATTTACGAAGGCATGAAATACAAATTTACTGTTGCTAAGGCAAGTGAAGAAGATTTTACTTTATTCATTAACGGTTCTAGAGTTTTCACCAATGTTAAGTCATTATCTGATGGTGGTTTATTGATTGCTATTGGTGGTAAATCTCACCCAGTTTACTGGAAGGAAGAAGTTTCCGCAACTAGATTATCAGTTGATGGTAAAACTTGTTTATTAGAAGTTGAAAATGATCCAACTCAATTAAGAACTCCATCCCCAGGTAAATTAGTTAAATATTTAGTTGAAGATGGTGAACATATTCAAGCAGGTCAGCCATATGCCGAAGTCGAAGTTATGAAGATGTGTATGCCTTTAATTGCTGGTGAAGATGGTACCGTTCAAGTTCTAAAACAACCAGGTTCTACTGTTAATGCTGGTGATATTCTAGCAATTTTATTATTAGATGATCCTTCAAAGGTTAAACACGCATTACCATTTGATAAAACTTTGCCAGACTTTGGTTATCCAATGGTTTCAGGTACAAAACCATTTCATAAATTTGAAAGATTATTAAAGGTTTTAACCTCAATTTTAAGTGGTTTTGATAATCAAGTTGTTATGAAATCTACTTTAACTAAACTAATTGAAACTTTAAGAGATGAAGAATTACCATATTCTGAATGGAGTAATCAAATCTCTGCACTCCATTCAAGATTACCAATGAAATTAGATTCTCAATTAACCGAATTAATTGATAGAACTCATAAAAGAAATGCTGAATTCCCATCAAAGCAAATCTTAGCATTATTTGAAAAAACTAAAAAGGAAGAAAATGTTGATATCTTATTCGATCAAGTTATTGCTCCATTACATTCCATTGCTACTAGATATGAACATGGTTTATCTGATCATGAATATAATGTCTTTGCTGGTTTATTAGAAGAATATTACAGAGTTGAATCATTATTTGCTGGTGACAATGTTAGAGAAGAAGATGTTATCTTAAAGCTTAGAGATGAAAACAAGAATGATTTATCAGTTGTTATTAAAACTGCATTATCTCATTCAAGAATTGCTTCAAAGAATAATTTAATTATTGAAATCTTAAAGAACTACCAAACCGTTTTAAAGAACTCCCCAGCTGCTGTTGAAATTTTCAAGACTCCGTTAAAGAAGATTGTTGAATTAGATACTAGAGCTACTGCTAAGGCAACTTTAAAGGCAAGAGAAATTTTAATTCAATGTTCAATGCCATCAATTGCCGAAAGAACTGAACAAATTGAACATATCTTAAAGACTTCTGTTATTTCTGCTAAATTCGGTGAAACTGGTGTTCCAGAACATACTTTACCATTAATGTCTGTTATTCATGATATCATTGATTCGAAATACACTTTATTTGATGTTTTAACTCCATTCTTATGTTCATCAGATCCATGGGTTGCTGCAGCTGCTGCTGAAGTTTATGCTAGACGAGCTTATAGAGCATATTCTGTTCAAGGTGTTACTCATGAAATTCCAGAATCATCTAAGGATACCCCAATCTTAAAATGGAGTTTCCAGTTACCAAGTTTATCAACTTCTGCATTCAACGCCGTTCCTGAAAATTTAAGAGGTGATGAATCAATTAATAGAGCTGTTTCAGTTTCCGATTTAACTTTCATGATTAATAAGAATGATTCTCAACCTGTTAGAACTGGTGTTTTAGTTGCTTCCAAACATTTAGATGAAGCTGAAAGTGTATTAACTGCTGGTTTAGCATCCTTAGTTAAAGATTTAAAGAATCCAACCGAATTAATTAATGTCTTTAACTTATTCGTTAACTCAACTGATGGTTATGAAGATGAAGCTGCAATTTTAGAGAAAATGAATTCAATTGTTTCTGACTACAAGACTGAATTAAACAATGCTGGTGTTAGAAGAATTACTTTTGTTATTAGTGATAAATTTGGTACTTATCCAAAATACTTTACTTTCAAGACTTTAAAGGCTGGTGAATCATACGTAGAAGATCAAATGATTAGACATGTTGAACCTGCATTAGCCTACCAATTAGAATTAGGAAGATTATCTAACTTCAACATTAAATCTATTTCAACTGATAACAGAAACATTCACGTTTACGATGCATCTGCAAAGAATTCATCAGGTATTGATAAGAGATACTTTACAAGGGGTATTGTTAGAACTGGTTCAATTAAGAGTGATATTACTGCATCTGAATATTTAACTTCTGAAGCACATAGATTAGTTTCTGATATCTTAGATCAACTTGAAATCCTTGATACTACTAATACTGATTTAAACCATATTTTCATCAATTTCTCAGCTGTTTTCAATATTACTCCTGAAGATGTTGAAAATGCATTTGCAAGTTTCTTAGAAAGATTTGGTAGAAGATTATGGAGATTAAGAGTTACTGGTGCTGAAATTAGAATTATGTGTACCGATTCCAAGACTGGTGTTCCATTTCCATTAAGAGCTGTTATTAATAATGTCAGTGGTTATGTTGTCAAATCTGAACTTTACATCGAAGAAAAGAACGCAAACGGTGAATGGATTTTCAAATCTATTGGTGTCCCAGGCTCTATGCATTTAAGACCAATTTCAACTCCTTACCCAACTAAAGAATGGTTACAACCAAAGAGACAAAGAGCTCATCAATTAGGTACTACTTATGTTTATGATTTCCCAGAATTATTCAAACAAGCTTTAGCTTCATCATGGAAGGCTTATGATCCATCTATTAAACTTACTGATTCTTTCTTCTCTTATGAAGAATTAATCCTAGATGATTCAGGTGATGCTACTCCAGTTAGTAGAGAACCAGGTGCTAATAATATTGGTATGGTTGGTTTCTTAGTTACTGCAAAGACTCCAGAATATCCAAAGGGTAGACAATTTGTTATTGTTGCAAATGATATTACATTCAAAATTGGTTCTTTTGGTCCACAAGAAGATGCATTCTTTAATAAGGTTACTGAATATGCAAGAAAATTTGGTATTCCGAGAATTTACTTATCTGCTAACTCTGGTGCTAGAATTGGTATTGCTGAAGAATTACTGCCATACTACAAGGTTAATTGGAATGAACCAAATGATCCATCCAAGGGTTTCTCATACTTATACTTAACTCAAGAAGATATGGACGACTTAGAAAAGAATGGTAAATCATCTGCTGTTGTCACTTCCAAGATTGTTGAAAATGGTGAAACTAAATATGTCATTGATACCATTGTTGGTATGGAAGACGGTTTAGGTGTTGAATGTTTGAAGGGTTCAGGTTTAATTGCTGGTGCAACTTCAAGAGCATACAAGGATATCTTCACTATTACTTTAGTTACTTGTAGATCTGTTGGTATTGGTGCATATTTAGTCAGATTAGGTGAAAGAGCTATTCAAGTTGAAGGTCAACCAATCATTTTAACTGGTGCTCCAGCTATTAATAAATTATTAGGTAGAGAAGTTTATTCATCCAATTTACAATTAGGTGGTACTCAAATTATGTACAATAATGGTGTTTCTCATTTAACTGCTTCTGATGATTTAGATGGTGTTGAGAAGATTGTTCAATGGTTATCATACATTCCAGCTAAGAGAGGTGCACCTGTTCCAATCTTAGAAGGTGAAGATAAATGGGACAGACCCGTTGATTTTAAACCAGTAAAGAATGAACAATATGATGTTAGATGGATGATTGAAGGTCGTCAAACTGAAAATGGTTTCGAATATGGTTTATTTGATAAGGACTCATTCCAAGAAACTTTATCTGGATGGGCAAAGGGTGTTACTATTGGTAGAGCTAGATTAGGTGGTATTCCAATGGGTGTCATTGGTGTTGAAACTAGAATGGTTGAAAACTTATACCCAGCTGATCCAGCCAACCCAGATTCCACTGAATTTTTAGTCCAAGAAGCTGGTCAAGTTTGGTATCCAAATTCTGCATTCAAGACTGCACAAGCTATTAACGATTTCAACCACGGTGAACAATTACCATTAATGATTTTAGCTAATTGGAGAGGTTTCTCTGGTGGTCAACGTGATATGTACAATGAAGTTTTGAAATATGGTTCATTTATTGTTGATGCATTAGTTGATTTCAAGCAACCAATTTTCACTTATATTCCACCAACTGGTGAATTGAGAGGTGGTTCTTGGGTTGTTGTTGATCCAACTATTAACAGTGATATGATGGAAATGTATGCTGATGTTGAGTCTAGAGCTGGTGTTTTAGAACCTGCTGGTATGGTTGGTATCAAATATAGAGAAAATAAATTAATTGATACTATGAACAGATTAGATGATGCATGTAAGATCTTAAGTGCAAAGGTTGAAAAGGCTGCAACTGAAGAAGAAAAGGCTGAATTATCAAAGGAATTAAGTGCAAGACACGCTAAATTATTTCCAATTTATCAACAAATCTCAGTTCAATTTGCAGACTTACATGATAGATCTGGTCGTATGTTAGCTAAGGGTGTTATTAAGAAGGAATTAGAATGGGTTGAAGCTAGAAGATACTTCTTCTGGAGAGTTAGAAGAAGATTGAATGAAGAATACTTAATTAAGAAGATTTCTGAACAACTCGCACATTCAACTAGATTAGAAAAGACTGCAAGATTAAACTCATTCTACCCATCTACCATAGATGTTGATAATGATCAAGATGTTGCTCTTTGGATTGAACAAAACCACAAGACCTTAGATTCTCAATTAAAGAAATTAAAGGGTGATTCAGTTAAACAAACTTTAGCTAAATTATTTAAGAGTGATATTAAGAACACCACTCAAGGTTTAGCTGAAATTATGTCATTATTACCAGCTGATGAAAAGGAAAAGATTTTAAAATTACTCAACTAAGAAGCATGTTTAATAAACTAATTAAAATCTTTTGTTTGTTTGTTTGGAGATTTTATTAGTTTAGTTTCACATTGACTTTTTATTCTTTCTTTTCTATCATGAGGTATTACCTATTCCTTGCCTATATATAATTGTAACCTACATTTTTATTCTATAATTTATGATTTTAATTTTAACACATGTTTGTACTTATTTAAATTCACCTTGTCTGTAATGTTGCCAGTAATTTAACCACTGTGAAAGGTGAAACGACATGAATAGAGTCCCGCGTATAGACATCAAAACCTAGCAAATTATAATTCGACGAGCCACCCAAGTAGAACTTAAAGAAGCTTCAGGTTGCCCTTTTTTGCTATTTCGTCTTTTTATTAAGTACTTGTTACTCTTTTTTCTCCTTTAATCGTTTCATTTAACACCATTTGAATCTTTGCTCTTGTAGTAATACAACTATTATTTAACCAATAATTTTGTATTAAACACACCCGTACATAACCTTACACTGGATTACTCCAAAACACACTAAAACACACACAAAACAGATATACACTCGTTCACTTACAAGTACAATCGTTTACACAATAATATTTAAAAGATGAAATACTCCCTTACTTTAACTTTTGTTCTTCTTTGTCTTCTCTCACTTGTAAACTCATTTCCCCTTTTTAATAAAAGGGAAAGATACATTATTCAGCTTAAAAAGCCGGATTCTGTTGAGATTTTATGTGCACAGGATGATAGCGTTAAATCTTTTTCACACCTAAGAAAAGAGATCAAGAAGGTTTTCTCTTTTGGTAAATTTGAAGGATTTATGGGTGAATTTTCAAAGGATGTCATTGATAGAATATCCAACAATCCTTTAATTGAAAAAATTACTCAAGATTATAGTATCCAAGCATTTGATGATGTTCTCGTTCAAGAGAATGCACCATCGCATTTAGTCAGATTATCACAAGAGGGAGCAGTTGACGAAGACGAGGAAATGAATTATTATTATTCCGACGATTATCAAGGTACCGGTGTTACTGCTTATATTATAGATACAGGTGTTTATGTTCAACATCCAGAATTCGAAGGTAGAGCAACACTTGGTCCTAATTTCAGTACTGATATGAGAAATCTGGACTATATTGGACATGGAACACATGTTGCTGGTGTTATGGGAGCAAAAACGTACGGGGTAGCTAAACAATTACAAATTCATTCAGTTAAGGTCCTTGATAGAAACGGACAAGGTTCCTTGTCATCTGTCATTTCAGGCTTGGAATATGCAGTTAATCATCAAAGAGAAACTGGTACAAAGGGTATTGCCAATTTATCATTGGGAGCATCCAAGAGCTCAGTTTTAGATGCAGCAGTTCAAGCAGCCTATGATTCTGGATTATTAGTTGTTGTTGCAGCAGGTAATAATAATATGGACGCATGTCGTACATCGCCAGCTGGATCATCATATGCTTTAACAGTTGGAGCAATTGATGACAAAACTGATGAAATTGCACATTTTTCCAATTGGGGTAGTTGTGTTGATATTTTTGCATCAGGGGTTGATGTTGTAAGTTTAGGTAATGGTAGATTGAATGATATTCAAACTTTAAGTGGTACATCAATGGCAAGTCCAATTGTTGCTGGCTATGCAGCAACATTGTTACAAAAGGGTGTTTTATTTGATCAAATTCCAAACGAGATTAAAAACACAGCAGTCTGGGATGCAATTCCATCAACTAGTTTGAGAATTAGATCAGGAACACCTAATGTTATTGCCAACAATGGATTTAGTAGTTACTCATTCAACATGTTTAATTCAAAGAATATCACTGAAATCGTAGTCTGAACACTTTATACATTTGTGAAAATGATAGCTTTATTTTGTATATAAAATAAAAATAACTGAAATCAAAGTGTAGTAAAAATACATAGGAGAGTAAAATCATATACAAAAGTAAATATACAATTTTATGAAAAAAGATCTAAAAAGATATAAGAAAAAAAGGTAAAATCAGTAACGTTTTAGTGTTTGTTAATCTATAGTTTGATTATTTGAAATTTGGTAAATAATTAGAAAATAACTTATTTTCTGAAAATCATAAATGACATGAATGACTAAATGAAATAACCAAATCTCCGGTACTAGTATCATAATTTAAACATAATTGAGAAAATTTACATTCCACAGGAACTGAAATATTTTGATTTTGATTATCATTTGTTTGAAGATTCAAAGCTTCAGGATCTATTGCAGAATCTGTGAATGATACAGAAGAATGGTCAGATGCACATTTTAGTACTGTTTTCAAAATTGTACCGTTTTTACCACTCGTACCATTTGTAACATTTTTATTATTTGCCTTATCATCATCAGTAATTTCACTTTCATCAGAGTTTGGTAATAAAAATTCAGAGTTTGTAATTTCATTAATTAATACAACATATTTTTTGTATAATAATTTTAAAACATTTTGAGATGATTTATCATCAGAGAGTGATGATTTCAACAATTCATTCAATTGTATATTATCCATAAATATAATACGATTTAAGTCTTGTGTTTTATTTAATTTAAGTATCACTAAATAATGATTAAAATCTTTCAGAATTGATTGTTTATTTTCACAATCATAACAAATTTGTTTACCTAATCTATCTTTTGGTAAGTTTGCTCTACAAGACAAACATAAATTTTGTTGAACTGGAGAAGTAAAATGTTGAGGAACTTTAGCAATTGAAGCTTGATCGTGATGATATTTTGCTAAAAATGATAATTGAAGTAATGATTGTTGTTCAGCTGTTAAAGTTAATGGATTTAATTTTGGATCAATTGATAAAATATTAAATGAGAAAAGTTGTTCATTATAAGCTAAATCAACATCCGCATTTTCATCCTCTAAAGGAATTTCGGTATTTTCTAATAAAGTAAAAGTATCTAAAACTTGATTCTGTAAAATAATTGGATCATTAACAAAATTGTTTTTTATTGGAGTCATATTGTTCTTAAATTGATAAGTACCAGGTAATTGATTTGATAATTTCATTTCTCTTGAAAAAGTTGGAGGTGGTTGTTTACTTGGTATAACCATTTGTATTGGGGCTGAGGTTGCAGTTGCATTAAACTGTTTTGTTGTTGGTTGATAAGTTTTTGAAGTTGATTTTAGATGTTCTGCCAATTTTTCAATTTCTTCTCTAGTTGGATTTGGTCTATGACCTGCACTTGCATCAGCATTTAATCTTCTCTTTGCTTGATTAAATTTTTTTTGATCACGTTCAATCATACGACAACGGAAACATGTCTTAAATTGTAAATGATCTGGATCTTCATCAAGGGTTCTCTTCCTCTTACAACGACGGCAAGTGGATATTTTACCATTAACATAATAATAAATATTGGTACTACTCATAATTTAGTTGGAATTGTACCGCGAGTTCTGGAAAAGTTGAGGTGGCTATTTGTAGTAGTTAAAAGGGCGAGAATTGAAACGCTGAATATAATATTAGTGATTGTTAAAAGTTCCTCAACTAATGTGATTGTTCACTTGTCACAGCAGTTGTTGTAGCCTTGCTTTGTAGTTAAATTAGGGGAAAAAGAAGAGAAGTGTTTAATTATTGACTTTCTTTCTGACTAGTTCCAAGAGGGCAAATAATTTTTGTTTGCAGTTTAGTTCTTCCGTACACCTAATATATTTACTTTACTTGCTCTATTATTTTCTATATAATGTGGATTACGTAATGTTTTACATGTTATCAAGCTTCACTACATTCCCAGGAACCAACATTGTCAAATACAACACCACTTAATATACATCTTCTTAATGATGGGATGAGTTCTCCAATGGCATCAACGTAATCTTGTAAGAAATGTGCAACACATGTAGTAATTGGTGGAAATGCGGAAACATCAAATTCACATTTTTTTTGATGTGTGATTAGATATGGAGCAGTATGGAAATCCCAATATTTCTTTAAAAATGGGTACTTATAGATATTTATATCTTGTAAATGATGTATTCTTGATGATAAAACTCTTGCAACATTTCCAATTAATATTGGTGAAATCATATCTGTCATATGACTCTTAATTTCATCATAATATTGATGTTGTGAAATATATTGATCATAAAGTGGTAAATAATCTTGACAATGCTTACATTGACATCCATTCCATAACATATTAGATATCATTTGTTCATAACATGCAATGGATTGAACAAATGTTGGACAAATAAATGTTTCTAATCCGGTCAATGATGGTAGCATATTTTCAAAAATTTCTTTTCTATGTAAATAATTGCCTTCAAATCCATGATCAACATTAAAATCAACAGGTGGCATATGTCTAATTGATAAATATTTTAAGTTTTTGTTATTTGGGTATTCTTTGAGAAAATTTGCAATGACAAAATCAAATGCTTCAGTATGATTATGATCTCTATGTATTGTTTTCTGTATTAATGATAGTTTCTTAATGTTAAGATTTCGTGAAATTAAAATAGTCAGAAAATCATGCAGACAATGACAAATAATATCATTACAACCAAGAACAAGTTCTAGTTTATCTAACTTTCCAAAATCTAATTTCTTTAAATATGGTACAATTTCATCAGTTGGATCTTCAAATTTGTGATAAAATATTAATTTAAGATTCTTTAGTTGTAATTTATCTGTGGTAATGGAAGAATTAGTCAACTTCTCTATAAATTTAGATTGTCCAAACTCATCTTCAAAAATCAGTTCATCAAGGTTACTAATAAATTTCATAAAGACACTATCATCAACAGTATCTAAATGGCCGATATTATCTGTTGAAATTTTAAGTTTCTTAACGGAATCAGTGAAATAATTTAGATCATTTTTTGGAGTTAGTTCCAAACTTGATAGTGTTGTTGGTAGTTGTATATTTTCTGGTAGTTTAACATTGAGTAAATCTACTGATTTCAAATTTGGACAATGTTCAATCAAAACTGTGAATAAATCAATTGATACTAAATCTTGGAGGTCAGTTTGTTCTTTCTTATCAAGTGAAAAACCATCAATGACAATATTTTCAATATATTCACACAATTGAGTGTTAACATTCAATGATTCAAATAATATCTCCTGTCGAAGATTATAAATTTTTTCATTTAATTTCTCTGTTGCTAAATGTGTCTCTAATACGCCTAATAATGTATAAGTAGATTCTTGAAAAGAGTGTGAAGATTTAAGTTGAGATGATTTTGTAATGTAAAGATTCTTGTATAGATAAGGTTGTACTAACACGTAAAAATTATAGTTACAATATAGTAAGTTGATTTTATCTTGTTGGGGCAGATAACTTATAATATTTGAAATAATACTTTTCGGTAGTGTTTCAAGAGTGATACTCATTCTCTAATATATTTAGTCCTATATGTCTTTATGTTAATAGTCTTTGTAATTAAAGACTTCGATGATGTAAAGTGACCTTATTAATGTACCAAAAAAAAACCTGAAGTAAAACGTTCTTTACTTGAAATCCTCATCAGTGCTTGATTTTTCCAACAAATTAAGCTTCACTGTAAATGTTATCTAATGGAAATAACGGTTAAACTAATTTCTATTAGTTATATACCACATACACTCTCTTCTTTATATTAATTTCTTCACTCTTTTCTCTCTATATATCTGTAGTTTCACCCCATCGAACTTATTCCCCCACTTTAAATGTGCTACTTACAGTAAGATATAGTAGGCGGCTAAATTGCCCAATTGGGCGATGTATCTGATTTGATTTTGTTATTTACAAATTTTTCATTACCAAATCCGATATTATCTTACAAAATATCCACTTTGATCGTTATCAGTGAATTATTCGACTCATTCTGACAACTTATCATCGATATATCAACAGTTTTTACTTCTTTTTCAAGTTGAATAACTTATAAATCTATATTTCAATTAGAAATAGAACATGGAAGGAGTGATAAACAACATAGTTGAAACAAAATTAGTATTGAGTATACAATCTCATGTTGTTCATGGTTATGTTGGAAATAAAGCATCATCATTCCCATTACAAATGCTTAATTGGGAAGTTGATCTATTAAATACCGTTAATTTGAGTAATCATACAGGTTATGGATCATTCAAAGGTTCAGCATCAACAAAAATGGATTTATTAAATATTTTTGACGGACTGAAAAAAATCAATGTTAAATATGATGCTTTATTAACAGGTTATTCACCTGGTTATGATACCTTAGAAGCTGTCGGTGATATTTGTATAGATATTAAAAATAATGAAAAATCAGACAAGAATCTTACTTGGTTATTGGATACTGTTATGGGTGATGAAGGGGTACTTTATGTTGATGAAAATGTTATACCAGTTTATAAAAAGTTGTTAGAAAGTCAATTAGTTGATATCATAACACCAAATCAATTTGAGTTAGAGATTTTACTTGACCATAAGATAACTTGTTTGGAAACATTGAAAAAAGGATTGAAAATGTTCCATAAAAAATATAATGTTAAACATATCATACTTTCAACTCTATATGCTGATGTTTTCCAAGAATTAGAGGGTGGACCAGAAACTTTGTATTGTTGTGTTTCATCAATATCGGTGCCTGATAACCTTATACTATACAAAATAGATAAAATTGATGGTTATTTTACAGGTGTTGGTGATATGTTTTCAGCATTGTTATTGGATAGAATCACCAAATCAAATGATATAATAACAGCAACAAATCAAGCTTTAAGTGTAATGAAAAAAGTATTAACGGTTACAAAACATTTTAGTAAAAAATCGGGTTCAATAAATGATGCTAATATGAAAGATTGTGAACTACGTGTCATTGAATGTAAAAATATTTACAATGATAATGAAGAACTTTATCAGCCAATATTCATTTCCAAATAAATGTATATATTGACGTTATATTAAGATATTTTCATTCCATTCTATACCTGTACAATAATTTATACATTAATTAATTAATAGAGACAAAAAGTAACGTTTACATAGCTCAAACTGCAACTGCATCTCCGCCATAATCTTCATTAGTTGTCACACTGGTTGTTGATTTATCAAACCTGGTATCTACATATGAAGTTTCAAAATCTCCAATTTCTTCTTCCTCTTCTAACTCTTTCAAAATTGTACCATTCAATTTCCTATTGAAATTTATCTTACTGATTTTCTCTAAATCAAAATCTACACTATAATCAAAGTTTCTTAATTCATTCTCGTCCAACAGTAAATCATCATTATCACTATCTTTAACTGCTTTTTCATCTTCTTTTTCAAAAATAGAATTTAATATACCACTTCCCATTTGGAAATTACGTGTTAAATTTGTTTCAAAAAATGTACGTCCCTTTGATACAATATTACTTTTTTGAATGTTGCTGGATATTTGATTGAAAGTATCAGACATTTGCTTTTGGGTTTTAGCAAATTGTTGTGTATTAACCTTTGGTGGATTAATCGTTATATTCATTATTGAAGTTGATTTTTTTAATGTTGATGCAACATTCATTATTTTGTTAGGTGATGAAGTTACTGATCCAAAATCATCTGTCATGAATGTTTCATTTGCTGCGATATCTGCAAATGCTACTTTTTCATATCTCTTCTCTAAATGTAATAATTCCTCCTTTGCATTTTTTAATTGTTCAGTAATATCTAAGATCTCTCTTTGTTTGGCAGCCATTTGAAATAAAAGTCCATTCGAATCATTGTCGTGTGCGTCTTTCTCTGCTGTTTTAATAGTTGTAGGTTCTTCTGTAGTTGTAAATTCAGCATTGATCTGTTCTTGTGTTTCCTGTTTGAAATCTTCATTTAATGCCGAACTGTTGGCAAAGTCAAACTCATTATTTTCATCATGATTAGCTGGATTTCTGATAGAAAATTTGATAAGTCCGGTTGATTCACTTACGATTCTTTCCTTTACAGGTTTATATTCTGCATTTGAATTATTTAATTGATTCAAAGTTGAATTTGATAATATAGATAAAGATTGTTTTTTGTTAATTCTTCTTGGAGATGTATTTGCAGACATGCTCGGTTATTTTCTTACTATATGGAGTCTAATTGTGACCTGTAACAAATTAATTGTTCAATCTGTATGTTAATGATATATATACAGTTTCAACCTTATAATAGAACTTTTTATTCACTGTTAAAAATTCTGTAAGGTTGATTTTTCATTATCATTACTCTTTTAGGAAAAACATAAACATATTGTAATTGTTACGTAAGCATCTTAAATATAATCACGTGACTTAATTTTTTAATACGATACACGTGATCTTAGCTTTTTGAATTTATAAACATTCACCCAAATTGGCAACTGTGGCTTCAAACATGAATTTACTTAGCTAATTGCGCCACAATTTTGATTCAATGATTCCCTCTTTAGGTGAAAAATTACTTAATAAACCTAAATTTAAACTGGTTTCCTTGTGTTTAATTGAAACTTCAGCATGCCAGTTAATTATTAAGTAACAAATGAAAAACGATCTCAGGCGGTTGACAATTGATTCAAAGTTTTTCAGATTTTTCAATTTTGAACTTCTTAAAACGATTTGAAATCCCTTTTTTCAATTACTCTAAATAATTATACTTCTTTTTAATGATTTTGATATATTATTTGTTTTATCAAGTAGTTCTATATTACAGTTTCACCCCTAAATAATAATAATAATAAATTAAAAATGTTAACTCCTCACGGTGGTATTTTACAAGATTTAATTGAAAGAGATTTCCCAAAGAAAGCAGCTCTTATTGAAGAAGCTACAAGCCTAAAATCAATCAACTTAACTGATAGACAATTATGTGATTTAGAATTAATCTTAAATGGTGGTTTCTCTCCATTAACTGGTTTCAATACTAAGGCTGACTATGAATCAATTTGTGATAACATGAGATTAGCTTCTGGTCAAATCTGGTCAATTCCAATTACTCTGGATGTCTCAGAAGAAACTGCACAATCATTCTCTGAAGGTGAAAGAATTGTTTTAAGAGATCCTAGAGATGATGCTCCCTTAGCAATTATTACTGTTGCAGATGTTTATAAGCCAAATAAGCAAGAAGAAGCAAAGAAAGTTTTTAGAGGTGATCCAGAACATCCAGCTATCAGATACTTACTTGATACTGCAGGTGATTATTATGTTGGTGGTGAATTAGATGCAATTAGCTTACCAAAACATTACGATTATACCGAATTCAGAAAAACTCCAGCACAATTAAGATCAGAATTTCAATCAAGACACTGGAATAAAGTTGTTGCATTCCAAACTAGAAATCCAATGCACAGAGCACATAGAGAATTAACTGTTAGAGCTGCAAAGGATAAACTTGCAAATCTTTTAATTCATCCTGTTGTTGGTTTAACTAAACCAGGTGATATTGATCATCATACTAGAGTTAAGGTTTACCAAGAAATCATTAAGAAATATCCAAATGGTATGGCAAGACTTTCTTTATTACCATTAGCAATGAGAATGGCTGGTGATAGAGAAGCTGTTTGGCACGCAATTATCAGAAAGAATTATGGTGCAACTCATTTCATTGTTGGTAGAGACCACGCTGGTCCAGGTTCAAACTCTAAGGGTGTTGATTTCTACGGTCCTTATGATGCTCAAACTCTAGTTGAAAAATTTGCAAGTGAATTAGAAATCGAAGTTGTTCCATTCAGAATGGTTACTTATTTACCAGATGAAGATAGATATTCACCAATTGATTTAGTTCCAGCAGGAACTAAAACTTGTTCTATTTCAGGTACTGAATTAAGAAAGAGATTAAGAGATGGTACTGATATTCCAGAATGGTTCTCATATCCTGAAGTTGTTAAAATTTTAAGAACTGCGCATCCTCCAAGACCAGCACAAGGTTTTGCATTATACTTATCAGGTTTACCATTCTCTGGTGTTCACGCTTTAAGTTATGCATTACAAGCAACTTTCAATCAATTCCAAGCTGGTAGACATATCACTTTAATCGATGATAGTAACATTAACAAAGAAAGTTTACCATTTGTTGTTAGTGAATTAGTTAGATCTGGTGCTGGTGTTATTATTGCACCTGCAACTGATATTTTAGATGCTGCACAATATTCAATATTAAAGAAATCTGTATCTAAGGCTGGTTCTTTCATTACAGTTTCCATTGATACACAATTGGATGTTTGTAAGGCTAATGATAGATCTGGATTTTTTTCAACTGAAGCTGGTGAAAAGGCATTCTCTATTTACCAAACTATTGAAGATGCTGAACTTACTGCTGATTTAACTGAACATTATTCAATTAATGTTGCAATTCAAAAAATTGTTTTATACTTAGAAGAACAAGGTTTCTTCAAATTCTAAGTACTCTTCTGTCCATACAGCGTTATTTTTCAATAACCCTCTTCATTACGATACCTACCCCATTCTTTATGTATTTTATAAAAAAATCTTGTTTAAGAACATTAATTAATCAATCAATTCTAGCACTAGCTTGCACAGCCACCAGCTGAAACATTAACATGACTTAAAGCGCGGCTGGTGATGATCCACGTATTATGGCAAATTTTTTGTTCATGTTTGTCTATGCTTTGTTTACTTTTCAATTTCAGAGACGTTTTAAATTTTATTTCAAACTAAACAAAATAATTTGTTCTAAAAACCCTTTCTAGAGAACCAATCACAAATAGAAACGGGAAAATCTCAATAGAATAAATATAGAATACAAGAATGGAAATTGAATCTGAATTGAACAGTTCCCAAAATGTGCTACTCGATATTATAAAAAGTTTGGGCTCATTAGTATTTAACAAAAATGTGACATATCAGATAACTGATTTGAAAACCTTCATCCAACAACCAAATGTAAACATTATCTATTTAATAAATAAAGAAAATAATGGTATGTAATAAAATATTTATCCAACTTACAGAATTTGAATACTAACATGATTGAATACAGCTATACTAACAATTGATAAAAAAAATTATGAAATCTTTGAATCAACAAATTCATTTATTGCAATAATTAAAAGAACCAAAGATTTAATTGAAACACAGAACTTAAAAGAACAGTTATTGGTATTGACTTTTCCTACAGGTCAAAATGATTCATTATCATATGGAATTGATAATATAAAATCCATTTTAGAAAATGGTATAGGATCATACATCGATATTCTTCAGAACAATGGTGTATTAAAGGAATTATCTCCCATTGTAATTGATAACACTAAGGCAAAGATAAATCAATTGTCAATGTATATACAAGGACTGAAACAGAGTATACAAGCACCTCAATTATTATCAGACTTACCACAAAACGTAAATGATTGGATTGAAACGAATAAAGATAGAGATATTGATACGATCATAGAAGAGATGGATCAACAAGAACAAAGTACAACATTAGTAAACTCACTACAATCAGTCGTTAATAAATGGGTGAAACATGTACAATATATAATAGGACTATCGCATGATATATTGAATGGTATAAATGAAGAAATAGTTTTTCTAACTGCAAAAGAAACCGCATTAAAATCACTGAACTCTCAATTAAACTCAAAAGAAGTTAGCTTGGTTCTATCATTTCTACGAGCTAATAAAAAATCCCATGCTGCAATTTTACTATTATCCAATTCTACCATAGATGAAAGTTTGAAAACAACAATTTCAAATAATGATTTTTTAAAAGGGTTACAGATTGAAGCTCTTAAATCTGCACAGTCCATAGATGATCTAAAGAATGTAACAAATCAAGTTTTTGGTGGCTTTAAAAGATTAAAGTTTTCCAAGTATTCTACCGACAAGTTTGTTATTATACTCAAACTAATTACTTCACAGTTTGACACTAAGTTGGTTGAAATAAACTCAAAAGCTAACTTATTCTTAACTGAAATTAAAGATTTTGATGAACTTATTAAAAATACTGCAGAACTTCTGGATGTATATGAAACCGATCTTAGGATTTGTATTACACTGGTAAGAGAAATATTCAGAAAACAAGGTGATGTATTCCAACCAATTAAAGTTGACTCGCATCTCTACATTATTGAAGTTTTGAAGGAGATAAGAAAGATAATAATATTCCACAATGATTTTGATAAATTGATCACAACATTGATGTCTGATATTGACTCAAATATAGAAGACCAAATTCAAACTTATGAAAAGATGTTCAATGAATCACAAAATGCTTATAATATATTAGTGCAATCCCCACAGCATAAGTTTTTTGACAAAAATTTCGAAACATTAAATAAACAAAAATCAGATTTTTACCAAAGAATTTCTTTCATAGAAAAGAAAATTGTTGATATAATAAAGTCAATCCTTGTAAAAGTTGAAAACGATCATTATTTATTGTTTGAATTATATCACAAATTTGAGTATATCTTAAGCAAACCACAAATTAGACTTGTTACTCAAGAATTTCAATCTATTTTATTGCATGCAACTGAACAGGAGATTAACGAGCTGGAATATCAATTTAAATCACAGATGGAAATTAAAAAGCTTATCAAATCCAAAAATTTACCAACTTTCACTTCTTCAATTTTATGGACAAAGCAAGTGGTTGGAGCTATGTCATCTATCTTTTCCCATCTTACTTTAATTCTGACAAAAGATTGGACTAACTATCCTGAAGGTAGGAAGTTTGCAACCAAAATAAATTTGCTCATGTCTGAGATTGATGTTAATGTATTGTTAAAAGAATGGCTAGATAAAGTTAATGATCGTGTTGAAAATCCTATCATGAATGACGAAGTTATCAAAATTGTTGAAAATAATGGAAAGCCAAATTATTTAGTCAATTACTCCGAATTTGATTTTGAATTATGTTCAGAAGTAGAATGTTTACGTTTCTTGAAGTTCTCCATACCTAGTAAGGTTGTAAGATATTCTCAAAAACTCAAATTTATGAATCTGTATGCTAAAATTCTATGTGAAATTGTGGATCAATACGAAGATGCTAAAAAGGAGATTGTAAATTTGACAGATTTGCAAGTATTAGTGTCTGCGGACATTGAAAAGATTAAGTCTACACTGACCAGTTTATCTTTCAAAAGATGGTCTGATATTTATCAAGATATTGAAATTGAAGATTCTGATGTGCCAAAAACTTCTAAAAAGGTATCTTTTGTCAACCAACTACAATCATTTGTTGAAGCATTATTATTCAAGATATCGAAATTAAAACAATATGAGAAACAATTTTATGAAAAGTTTAACAAACTTGAATTCTGTGATTATACCCATGAGGGTATTAAAACAATTATTGATGAAATTCAATCCTTAGTTCAGCAAACAATTTCACAAAATTTTTCTAGAACTACCCTGCTTGTTGATTTCATTAACAGTAAAATTGAGAATATATTGCTTGAAAAGTTAAAGTTACAAATGAGTTTATTCAAAAGGCAATGGGAAGCTGATGGAGTCAACTTTATGAACTTTTCTCAAGTTCATGATCTTACCATTCAAAATATGACAATTGTGGTGAACCCACCGCTGTCAAATTCAAAGGATTGCTTTATCGCAAAGTTAAATAACCTTACATCAGTTATTAAGAATCAAAATCAAATTGTAAGTTTACCTTCATTCGGAGATACAGACTTAGAGAAGTTTCCCGTCCAACGTGAGGATATTCTATCAACATATAAAGGTATCGTTTCTATTATTCACAAAAAATATGAACAAGCTATGCATTATGTTGAGAAATGGGATTCTTTACAATATATTTGGGATACCAAGCTCAATCAAAATATGACTTTTGATGGTTTCCCAGGATGGTTCAACTTATTTTCCCAAATGAATGAATCTAGTTTAATTTTTGATACAAATGCAACTTATCAAAATTTTGGCCTTATCAAGGTTAATTATGAACAAGCACAAATGCGAATATACACTCAATTCAATATCTACCAAACTCACGTAGGAGATTTGTTTTCGCAGTTCTTGTTTGATGTATCGAAATCTATGAATAGTACCGTTGAAACATATCTTAACAATATAAAGGCTCGTGACTTTGATTTGAAGGATACATCACAAATTGTTGAAAAGCTAAACCTTCTGAGTGTTATACAAAACCATTTAAAAGATAATAAACCCACTTTTGAACACATCAGAAAAGGTTATTTTGCATTACAAGAAATTAGATTCATATTTCCTCCAGATTGCTTATCAATTGAAATATTTAACAATAATGTTTCTGACTTAGAATCGTTATTTGATTCCAATATATCTTTTGTTAATTCTCACTCTGAAACAATCACAACGATTCTTACTGATAATATTAATTTTTTGAAAAGATCAATAGTTGAACTAAGATCAAAATGGTCAAAACATAAACCTACTGAAACAACAGAGTTATCTAGTGTTGTGTCAGTTCTTCAAAATTTTGAAAAGCTGGTTGATGATATCACACAAAAATACAAATATTTAAGAAATGCATGTGATCTTGTCAATCTACCATTTAATGTTGATTTTACTGAAGAGAGAGATGAAATTACTGAATACAGTTTGATGTGGGAAACAGTTTTGAAGCTATACAATCATATAAATCATATTAGAATGCTAGAATGGGAAACTTTTAACGCAGATAAAACAATGCAATCACTTGAAGATGTTCTTTCAAAATCCGAAGGCACTGATCACATCAACTTTACTCCATTTCAAGCTGTAAAAAAAAAACTGAGCTACATATTAAAATCTTTACCATTTTTAAGTATTTTAAGAAAAGCACAATTTGATGAATCACATTGGGCTCAAATATTTGAACATACCAAAAAGAAGCTACCTGAAGTTTTGTGTGTCGGGGATGTGTTGGACCTTGATATCCTTCAAAATGAGAAGTATTTAAAACACATCGTTTCTAGTGCAGAATCTGAAAAGCTTCTGGAGCAGTCTATTAAAGAAATTGAAAAGACTTGGTTACACCAAAAATTTGAAGTATATGTCAGTGTATCAAAAGTTACACTTTTGTCTGGAGGAGACTATTTACTGGGAAAAATTGGAGAAGATATCAATACTTTAGAATCAATTAAGTTATCTCCCTTCTTTTCTAAATTTACTAGACGTGTTGCAAATATCGAAGAAAAACTTAATAGTATTTTCAGTATCTTATCAGTTTGGTATGAAGCGCAAACACAATGGGTTTATCTACTTGGTGTTTTTAAAGAACAAGATGAGTTAAACAGGTTGATGCCTCTTGATGTTTCCAGGTTTAAGAACGTGTCTCATGAACTAAAAAACATCATTACAAGCGCTTTAAAAACTTCAGTGGTGATGGACATTCTTAATGTTCCTGACATTGAAATCACAATCAAAAAAGCTTGTGATATTTTAATAACTATTAAAAAATCATTACTTGGCTATTTGGAAAAGCAAAGAGAAATATTTCCTAGATTTTTCTTCATAGGTGACGATGATCTATTGGAGTTTATTGGTAATTCCACTGATGTTTTGGTTATTAATAAACATATTCAAAAGATTTTTCCTGGTATTGCCTCGATTGTTTATGATGAAGCTGGTACATTTATTAAAGCTATCAAATCCATTGAAGGTGAAGAAGTACTTTTATCGGAGCCAATATTATTAGTAAAAGTTTTAGGTTTAATTGATCTACTCCAGAGTTTACAAAATAGTGTTCAAAATACATTGCTTACTCTTTTGAAAGGTATGTTACACAAAATTCATTCAATGACCAGTTTCTCTAAGGATACGTTTTGGGAATTTATCAATTCATATCCAAATCAAATACTACTATTGGGATATCAAATTCATTTTACACATACGTTTGAACAGGTTTTAGAGCATCAGAACTATGACGGTTTATCCAAAGAATTAGAAAATCACATTGGTTCCTGTCTTGATTACATTAAAACAAACTTAGACTATTTATCAAGAAGAAAAATTGAAAACTTACTTTTAGAGCTTATCCATAAGCGTGATATTTATACATCACTTGTTGAGAATAAAGCTATTCATGCGTACTCTTCCAAGTGGTTTGCTGAACAGAAATTTTATTATAATGAATCTAGCACTGATAAATTATCCAGTGTCATTGTCAAACAAGCTAATAATGTATCATTTTACGGATTTGAATATTTGGGTAATCCTAGAAAACTTGCTTATACTCCTCTATTATCTTCTGTTTTCTCTTTGTTGTCTGAAGCTTTAGACCAAAATCTTGGAGGTTTGTTGTTAGGTCCTGCCGGTACTGGTAAAACTGAAACTGTAAAATCTTTGGGTTATAACTTAGGTCGTCTTACGTTTGTTTTTTGTTGTGATGATTCATTTGATGTGGAATCCGTTAGTAGAATAATGATTGGAATCAGTCAGGTAGGAGCATGGGGATGTTTCGATGAATTCAACAGATTAAACGAACAAACGCTTTCTGGTATTTCCACTCAAATAGAAAAAATACAATTAGGGCTTGCAAATACTAACAACACTATTGAGTTGATGAATAAAGCTGTGCCAGTACATCAAAACTATGGAATTTTTATTACAAGTAACCCTAGTTATGAAGGTAGATCTATTCTCCCAGATAACATTCGAAGCAAATTTTTGACTTATTCGATGATGATCCCAGATTTCAAAATTATATCCAGAGACTTGCTTATAACTCAAGGATTCGAAAAAGGTTCAATTGCATCTGAAAAGCTTGTGGAACTTTTTAATTTCTTAAACCAAAATTGTTCACAGCAGAAGCATTATGATTTTAGTTTACGTTCTGTGAAATCTGTCATCATTCATTCCGGTAAGCTATTAAGAAAAATGAAGAATACAGTTGATGAATTAGTTCTGGTCAGAAAAGGATGTTGTGACGTAGTTTTACCAAGACTAATCTGCCAGGATGAGGAGATTTTTTATTCAGCACTTTCTTCCTCTTTTGGTTCTATTGGAGCCCTTACAGATGATATAGTATTGACGGATATTTTGAGAAGAACTGTGAAGTCTGAAGGATTTACTGCCTCCAAGTTTTGGATTGACAAATGTTTGCAAATATATGAAATTCAGAAGATTAACCCTGGTCTCATGCTTGTTGGGGAATCATGTTCTGGTAAAACGGTAGCATTCCGTATGTTGCTAGATGCTATCTCACAGCACGAAAATAAAGAAAATGTTTGTTATAGAATGAATTGTAAAACTCTAGAAAGGACAGTCATATTTGGGAAACTTGATTACACTACACGTGAGTGGAAGGATGGTGTTTTTGCTCAAATTTTGCGTAAAATAAGTACAAATCACAAACAATATGAGTCTAAAAATATCTGGATTGTGTTTGATTGTGATGTGGATCCTCTGTGGGTAGAAAATTTGAACAGTTTATTAGATGATAATAAAGTTTTGTCGTTACCAAATGGTGAAACAATTCACTTGCCTGAAAATGTCAAACTTGTGTTTGAAGTTGAGAATCTAGATTATGCAACCCCTGCAACTATTAGTAGATGTGGGATCATTTTATTCAATAGAGAATATTTTACTATGAATGATTTATCCAAATCTTTGTCCATACAATTCAAAAACTCCAAAGTGCCAAATGAAGATGAAATTAATAAAACTTTAATGGTAAATGATCTTTCAGTTGCAGACTACAAAAGTGATGTTATAAACATAATCGGTGATATTTTGGATGAACAGTTATTAGATCATATTTGGACAATGGCTTCGAATTATCATGCAGTTTTGAAATTAACAAAATTCCAAGCTGTCTCTAACATATACCGATACATGTCTTATTTTTTCAATAATTTTATTGACTATATTGCCAACAGCTCAGATTTTAAGAAAGAATATGGATCCTTAGCTGAAAAGCAACTTTTCTTTTCAATTATATGGTCAATGGGATGTGGTTTAAAAGAAGCTGATCAATTATCTTTGGTCAAAAATTTGCTTGGATTACCGAAATTTTACAGTTTATTTGAAGAAAATGAATGTGACACTCTAATTTATTCTCAATTAGTTTTACCCGAAGGTAAATTGCAATCCCTAGAATCCAGCTTGCCTTTGGTCGATTTACATGCACATCAAATATTGGGCTCTGGTACCATAATACCTACAATTGACACAATGAAATACGAAAATATGATATTTGCTTTACTGAGTCAACATAAACCGTTGTTGCTCTGTGGACCACCAGGGTCTGGTAAAACAATGATGTTACTATCTTGTATTCGTGAATCCTTTGACTTTGAGTTATTAGGTTTGAATTTATCAAAAGAAACAACAATCAACACTATTTTGAAATCTCTTGAACAACGTTGTCATTATAAAAAAAGCAATAATAATGTAATTCTTACACCCAATGCTTTGGGTAAATGGATAGTTTTATTTTGTGACGAAGTTAATTTACCAAAGACTGATGAATTTGGAACACAAATTGTTATTCAATTTTTAAAACAATTATTTGTTGACCGTGGATTTTGGCATCCCGTTGATAAGGTCTGGGTTAATATTGAAAAAATTCAGTTTGTTGGTGCCTGTAACCCATCTTCTGCAGCTGGTAGAATAGTTATGACAGATAGATTTGTGAATCATTGTACAACTATAATGGTCGACTATCCATCAGCATTATCATTGAAAAGAATTTACTCAATTTACATCAAATCTATTTTGCGTACAGTTCCGGACTTGATTGGATTTAGTGATGCATTAGCTGATGCCATGATAAGTGTATATTTAAAATACAAGGAACTATTTTCTGAATATGATAAACCACATTATATTTGCTCCCCTCGTGAACTGACAAGATGGGTTAAAGGTTTATATATTGCATTAAGACCTCACACTAGTTTATCACTTGAATCGCTTATTAGAATTTGGGTACATGAAGCCATAAGGCTATTCTCTGACAGATTAATATTACCTGAAGAAAAGCAACATGTTTTCAATATGCTTACAGGCTCTGCAAGTGTTAACTTTCCACATATTGATTTGACTGAAGCACTTAAGATGCCAATTTTATTTTCAGATTGGACTTCCTTTGAATATCAAAATATTAGTGAAGATGATTTGAAGGTATTTGTTGCTAATAGATTTCAAATTTTCAATGAAGAAGAGTCAAACGTCAATGTTATTATGTATGATGATTTATTAGATCATATCTTACGTGTTGACAGGGTTATGAAAAATGAGCAAGGTCATATGATTCTAGTTGGTCCTAGTGGTAGTGGAAAGACTACACTTGTCAAATTTGTCTCATGGATGAATGGTATAGAATTTGTTCAACTTAATGTGAAAAGTAGTTTTAGCTTATTTGACTTTGAGAATATATTGAAAGACTTACTGTTGAAATGTATTACCGGAAAGAAGATTTGTTTTCTGATTGATGAGTCTACAATTTTGGAAGATTCATTTCTTGAAAAAATGAATACATTATTAGCCAATGCAGAAGTTCCTGGTTTATTTGAAGGTGAAGAATATAACGATCTAATCAGTGTATGTTTGAAGGTATCGCAAGATGCAGGTTTATTATTGGACTCTAATGATGAAGTATATCAATGGTTTGTGCAACAAACCGCTAAAAACTTCCATGTTATATTTACAATGAGTGACTTATATAGTACTAAAGACAAACCATTTATTACATCATCTGCATTATTTAATAGATGTGTTGTTAACTGGATGGGAACATGGTCAAATGAAACTTTGGCTCAAGTTACAGAAAGTGCCACAAGAATGATTCCACTGGATAAATCTAAATTCCAACCTAATATAGATAGTGAAATAAAAACTACTACAAGAAATGTCATTGTGAACCTCCTTCTCCAAGTCTACCGGTCTGTTAATGAATTGCTCAAAATAGATATTCCACCATGCCAGTTTTTGAAATTCTTAAAAACATTTGCTACAATGTTTGTCGACAGTCAAAATTCTTTGCAAGAGTTAAATACACATATAAATAGAGGTTTAAATCATTTAAAGGAGACGTTTATGAGAGTGAAAAAGTTGGGTACACTATTAAATGAAAAAGAGATCCAATTGAAAAATGAAGATGAAAAAGCCCGTAAATTACTTGATAAAATGATTAGTGATCAAAATGAATCTGAGAGAAAACAGGATATGTCTTTAAAAATGCAAGAACTTTTTGTCAAACAAGAGAAGGCTATTATCAGCAGAAGAGAACTAGTTATTAATGAATTGAAAGATGTTGAAATTGTTATAGAAGAGGCGCAAAAGGGTGTTATGAATATCAAGAAACCACATTTGACAGAATTAAGATCTATGCATAATCCACCTGATACAATTAAATTAGTACTTGAAGCTATTTGTATAATGCTTGGCTTTGAAGTATCTACATGGAGAGATGTTCAGCAAGTGATTAGAAAAGATGATTTCATTGCAAGTATTGTTGGTTTTAAAGGTGACGAGCAAATAACCGAAGAATTAATTCATTACATGGAATCAACATATCTTTCGAAGGAAAACTTTAATTATGAATCTGCCAATAGAGCAAGTAAAGCATGTGGTCCATTATTGATGTGGGTTAAAGCTCAGTTAAGATTCTCTTCAATTGTTGTTAAAATCAATCCTTTGAAAAAAGAGTTGAACGATCTCGAAAATGAACTGGTAGACACAAAAGCCAAAGTCATTGCAATTGAAAGTTTGATTACTGATTTACAAAGTGAAATTGAAAAATACAAATTAGAGTATAGTGAAAATATTCGTGTTAAGGAGAATATCAGGATTGAGATGGAAAGTGTAAAAGAGAAACTGGAGAGAAGTGTATCTTTATTGAAAGGTTTAAGAAGTGAGCGTGATAGATGGGAAAAGAATATCTGTGAATTCAAGAAGGAAGAAGAGTATCTTACAGGTAATGTCATCATACAAGCGGCATTTCTCTCATTTTTAGGAGTTTGTACACCAAATGAAAGGTTGGTAATGTTTGAAAAGTGGAAGGAACTATTGAAACTTAATGGGGTTGCATTTGATGAAAAGATAGATATAAATTATATGCCAGATATAATATCTGCAGATAAGATAATCAAATGGAAAACGATGGGATTATCCGATGATATGCAATTTATTGGCAATACATCAATTTTTACATCTTCATATAACGAACAATTTTCCTTTATCGTTGATCCATCCAATCACTTGGTTTCATTCTTGACTAGACTATTACAACCCAAAAAATTAACTATTACCAGTTTCCTTGATCCTGAATTTATTAAAAAATTGAAAAATTGTATTAAATTCGGTGCTCCTATCATCATACAAGATGGTGAATATTATGATCCAATTCTTAATAGACTAATTTCAAAGGATATTGGAATTATAGGAGCTAATAGAAAGATGGTTAAATTAGGTAATGAAGAAATTGATTTATCACCAGAATTTCAATTATATATTACAACTAAGGATTCAAGTGCACATATTCCAACTTTTGTCATGAGTAGAATGAATATCTTGAATTATACATTTACCAAAAGTAGTATGATAAATGAAGCATTGAATTTAATCTTGCATTATAAAGAACCTGAAATGGAGCAAAAGGGATTAGAATTAATAAAGCTCAATGCAGAATATAAGTTGAAGCTTAGAAATCTTGAAAAGGAATTATTAGATTTATTGAGTAATTCTGAAGATAGTATCTTAGACAATAATGAATTATTAAGTAAATTAGAAATCATCAAAGAAGAAACAATTACTCTTGAAGAGCAAATGGTTGAAATTGATAAGATGATGCTAGTACATAGAAATATCAGAGAAAAATATGCTTCATTGGGTGAACTGTATGCTAACATTTCACGATTATTTGATAAACTCTTCACAGTTAACAAAATTTACAGTTTTGGCAATACTTATATCAAAATGATTTTTATTCAGTTACTGGAATCTAATATTGACTTTGATATAACTGATTTAAAAGTTAAGTTTGTTCATTTAGTTTACAAAAATGCGTGTATTTCATTGTTATCTGAAGACAAAAAAGTGTTATTAAAATCTTTGAATAAATTGACTGATAATGAAATTGACATCAAAAGATCAAATGAGTTTGACTTTAATGAACACATCTTGAATAGTTCATTCCTTTTGCTGAGATCTGATAAAGGTAATGATTGTAGTGTTATAATTACAGATATTGCTGATGGTTTGAATAAACCCGTTACTAAATATGCATTAGGTTCAAATGATGGTTTCAAAGTTGCTAATAAATTGATATCAGAACATAAAAACAAAGATGGATGGTTAATTATCGAAAACATTCAATATTCTAATGAATTTCTACAATCTATAAGTGATATTATTGAAATAATGAAATTACAAAAAGATGTTAAATTTAAATTATTTTTAACTGCAAGTATTGAATCTTCAATACCACCATTATTAATTCAGTCATGTAAATCGATGATTATTGAAAAACCATCTAGTTTGAAACAATGTATTGTTGACATTACCTTAAATGAATCAAATAGTTTAAGTTTAAGTCAATTAAAGAATAAACAACCTAAAGAAATTAGGAAATTAAGTTTTATATTAGTTTGGTTTTATTCACTAATTACAACACGTATGAAATATTCAATCAAAGGTTTTGGATTTAATAATCAATATTCTATCAATCAAAATGATTTGAAAAATGCTGAGAAATTTTTATTAAAGTTTATTGAATCCAATTATAATGATAAATTTGAAATAACTAATGATATGATGAATACAATTGCTAATTTTATTTCAGGTTTAATATTTGGTGGTAAAGTTGATGATGATTCTGATCTAAAATTACTTATAGAATTAGGGTTCAAGGTATTTAGAAAAGAATTGGTTTATGACGATGATTCTATTAATCTTCTAATTTTACAAAATGAAGGAAATGAAAATGATTATAAATTAACAATTCCTAAAGGTTATAATATTATGGATTATATTGATTGGATTAATGAACTTCCAGAAAATGAACCAATGGAATGGTTAGGATTACCTAGTGATTTCCTCATTAAAGAACAACAAATGGAGGATAAAAAAATTGAAGAAGTAGTTGCTAAGTTAATAGCTAATGTTTAGTATAATTAGTAGAGTTTATATGAAAAACTATTACGTAATACAATATTTAGAAAAAAGTTGTAATTCATACATTATACACACACATGTGCATGGTATAGTATATTAAAGGACACATGAACCTGAATCATTTTCTTTTTACCAAAGATGGGACTGTTCTGGAACAAGAAATCAAGTAATGATGAACAAAAGGTAGAGAATCAAGTTGAGGAACAATCATTACCTGATGATTTACAAGATTATTTAACCACAAAGGAATCACAATTAAGTAATAGAGAATTCAAAGATTTATTACGTCGACAGAGTGCAAATGTTGAAGCAAGTAAAGAAGCAGAGAAAGTATCAACTGAAGATCATGGACAAAATTATCTTGATCTAGTTCAAGGAACGACTAAGGAAGGTGAAGAAAATGAAATTAAATTACCAAATGCAATTTCAACTATAAAGGAAATGAAGAGACCAAAAGAATATAAAAATTTTGAATTTGATAAATATAGACGTGAAAATGATGAAAAGGAGAGTGTATTGATTAATTGTTCAGAAATTCAAAATGCATTCTATAAATGTCTTAATAAACAAACAATTTGGGATAGAATTAGTGCAGTTACATCACTAAATTCTGATGATTGTACAAAATTAGCAGATTTTTTTATGGCTTGTACAGATATTCAAAAGAAAGCGTTTTTAATGTTTGATTATTCAACTTTACAATCAATTGATGAATTAAAATCTGCTTCAAAACAAATTGATTATAGTTTCTCAAAATCTTTTGAAAGTATTGAAGATGTACAAAATAAGGAAAAATTCATGGAATATACAAAAGAACTTAGACGTCAAAGAGAGTTATTCTTTGAGAAGTATGGTAAATAAGTTCAAGTTATTCTTATATATATATATATACCTTATTTAATGTCTATATAGATATAACTTGTAAATAATAAATTAATGAAATCTTTCTTTTGAATTATACAATTTACCTATTAATTTACCATACTAATTTTTACTAACTATTTTAATTACATTACATCTTACTTCAAATACTTACTTACATGATGTTTTTTTGAAAATATTATTATTAAAGTTATAACTAATTAAAAAATGTTATATAAAAATTCAGAGTAAATTAATTAAAAAAGAGTATATATTAAATATTAAGATATTAACAAAGATAAGTAAAAACAAATTGTTAATGAAAAAATTAAAAATGTTTTTTTTTATTATTTTTTATATCAAATGGAAAATTATCTTCTTTAATTTGATTTTTCATGTTGAGTGGAAACTCTCTTCATTGCAGCAACGAAATCTTCGAATGATCTGTTATCTTCCTTTTGTTTTAATGGTTTACCATTCATGAATCTGTCGAATTTTTCTGATTCAGACATCATGTAGTAAGCACCACCTAAAACACAGAAGACACCGAATGACCAAATCCAGACTCTAACGACAGTAACAATGTCGTTCCAGTTTTGTGACCACCAACCGAATAAAGTGAAACAAGTTGCAATAATATCAACAATTAAGACAGCACCAGATAATTGCCATGATGGAATTGATGACCAGAATGGACCTGCAGCTCTAGTAATGAAAATTAACCAATTTTCAGTTAAAGAAACTTCTAAGAAAATAACACCATCAATTGAACCAAAGTTTTGAATAATACCACCCTTTGGTAAGAACATAGTAGTTAAAGTGATCCAAGTACCAATAGCTAAAATAATACCTAAAATAATTGACATACCCCATAATCTTGGTAAGTTCCATTTAACTGGTTTTGGAGCAAATGGAGCATTATCATAAGCAATTGCTAAAGTAGCAACATCAGCAAAAATAGCAATGAAAACAACTAAATCAATATTAAGAGATTCATCTAAAATAGCAATCCATAAACCAAGGAATAATTCTAAATGTAATGATAAAGCAATTCTGTAAACAACATAAGAGTACATTCTGTGGAAAATTTGTCTTGAAGTCTTAAGAGCATCAATAATAGCAGATAAACCAGGAGCAAGGAAAACAATATCAGCAGCAGATCTAGCAGCATCGGAAGCACCTTCGACGGCAATACCGGTATCAGCCTTCTTTAAAGATGGGGCATCATTGACACCATCACCAGTCATAGCAACCAAATAACCTCTTTCTTGTAAAATTTCAACGACATTATATTTATGTTGTGGGAAAACTTCAGCGAAACCATCAGCATTTTCAACGAAATCATATAATTCAGAACCTGCCATATCACCACCACCACCTAAACCTAATCTTTCAGCATCAAAAATTTGATCACCTAAACCTAATTGTCTACAAGTTTCCTTAGCAATACCAACAGCATCACCAGTTAACATCTTAACTCTTAAACCTAATCTTCTTGCTTCTGCAACAGTTTGAGCAGTATCATCTCTTGGAGGATCCATACATGGCATAATACCTAAAATTTCCCAATGACCTTCACCTCTCTTTCTTGCAACACCTAATGATCTGAAACCTCTAGTAGCAAATTCTTCAACTTTATTTTGATAAGCTTCTAAAATATCTTCTGGAATTGGATGATCTTCAGCAACAGTCTTTAAAACGAATAATGGAGCACCTTTAACACAAATAATTTTTTCACCTTCTGGGGATTCAACAATAGCAGTAACTTTCTTGGAAACAGGATCGAATGGTTGGAATTCAAGAGTCTTGTATTCTTTCATTGCAGCTCTAGCCTTTGGATAACCAATTAAAGATTTTAAGAAAGCCTTATCAATTGCATCTAAACCTTTCTTCTTTCTTGAAGCAGCTAAACAAGCAGTTAACATTAAATCATCAGGTTCAACACCAGCAACAGTATATGGTTCGTGTAAAGATAATTTATTTTTAGTTAAAGTACCAGTTTTATCAGAACATAAAATTTCAACACCAGCTAAAGATTCAATTGCAGATAATTTTTGAACAATTGCTTGTTTCTTTGCCAAATAAGCAGCACCAACAGCCATAGTAGTAGTAACAACAGCTGGTAAACCAACTGGGACACCAACAATGGTAATTGCTAAAGAGTATCTTAAGATTCTAACAATTGGATCAGATCTGTAGAAACATGCACACCAAACTAATAATAAAGTGATAATAACAAAAACCAATAATAAAGTACCAATACCATTTAAAACTTCAGTAAAATGACCTTGACCACCAGAAGCTTTGTTAACTAAAGCAGCAGCTCTACCAACGAAAGTGTTATCACCAGTAGCAGTAACAATCATGAAACCTTCACCTCTCTTAACAGTTGAAGAAGAGAAAGTTGGATCATTACATCTCTTATCAACAGCTAAAGATTCACCAGTAATTGCAGATTGATCAATTTGAATAAAACAATCTTCAGTAACTAATTTACCATCAGCAGGAATAACAACACCATCTTCTAATTTTAAAATATCACCAGGAACAACTTCATTAGCAGCAATATCAACAAGTTGACCATCTCTTAAGACAGTTGCAGTATTTGCTAAAGTTTTCTTTAATTCATCGACAATAGAACCAGCTTGATATTCTTGAATGAAACCAACACCTGCATTTAACATTAATAAACCACAAATAACACCAAAATCAACCCAATCTTCTAAACCACAGGCTAAGATAGCTGCAGCTTCCATAACGAATTGAATTGGACCAATAAAGAACATACAGAACTTCAGAACTAAATTTTCTTGTTCTTCAGCCATTTGATTTAAACCAAACTTCTTCTTTCTCTTAGCAACTTCAGCAGAAGTTAAACCAACAGATGGTTCAGTATGTAAATATTCATCTGGGACTTCTTTATATGAAGAAGAATGATGTTCTTCTTCATCTTCATCATCTTCATCAGCATCGATGTTATGGTTTGATTGTAATTCCATAACTAATTCATCGATATCTTCGTCATCTTCTTCATCTTCAGCAGGTGGAGCAGTAACTGGAGCTTTTTCAGCAATTGGTTCGTGAATTTCTTTTTCAGACATTTTTTAATTGGAATAGTACTTTTATTTTATAAGTAGATAAAAATTTATTTTATATTAGTTTTCTTTTTTTAAAAAAAAATGAGGAACGAGTGAAATAATTAATAATTGAATTAAATAAATTAAAATTGGTAAAAAATTATTAGATAATTTAATTTAAATTTGAAATTAATTAATTAATTGAATATATATATGTTGTTTTTTTGGTTATTAAACACTAAATAAAATAATTGGGTATCCGTTACTTTGATAAAAGAGTACTGATAAATGAAAGAAAGTAAAAATAAAAGGATTAAAAGGAAGAAGAAGAATAAAAGGAGGATAAGAGAGTAAATAACAGAAGGGAAAAGAGAAGAAGAAGAAGAAGAAGATGTAAAGTAAAAGTAAAATTAAAAATTAAATAAAAGTTTTGAAAAAGAGGGAAAAGGCAACTAATTTAAAAAAAAACGTGGAAAGTAAGTTGCAATGGTGACATTCAGTACAGAATATAGGGGAATACCCGAAAAGGGCAGAAAGTCGCAGAATTTTCGGTGAAAGTTGTTTAAAAGAGAGAAAAAATGTGAATTTAATACTATTGCCCTATTTCGCGCTTACCCAATTAAGTAAAATAATAACAAAAAGAATGAAAAAGTAAATTAAATTCCGCATTTTACCAAATATTTTAGTAAATTTTATTGGTTAATATTCTGTAACTTATCAATTTATTATTACATCATTGTTATTATTTTAATAACTCTCTCTATTCCACGGAGTATCTCCCTTATCCGCTATAATACCCGCTATTATACCTTTTAATAATACTGTTATTTATATTTATATACCGACTGATTATAATTGGTTATAGTAGTAGTAGTAGTAGTAGTATAGTGTAATATACAAAATACAATACTAAAGTGTTACAATTTTGGTCTTGTGACAGTAAATAGAGTCTCACTCACTCACTCACTCACTCACTCACTACAATTAGTATAAGTTTCCTATTGGACCTCATCCTTTTCTGTTTCCTTTCTTTTCTTTTTTTATCTAAGATATATAGTTTATAATCTATTCTATTGTAATATATTCTAAGCTTTATTCCCTCACACACCTCACTATAATTATTAGTAATTATCTTTTTTTTTTTTTTGAATGATCACAGTCGCGTCTGCCCATATACTAGTACTCTCATTACCTCATTCTCTCTACTTTATTCTCTTCATGTAGTATAGTAATCACTAAGTAATCACTAAATAACTGCTAATAGTAATAATAACACTAATAATCAAAACTAATAACAATATTTTACTTTTTTTAGAAAATTGTTATTCACTACCATACAAAATATTTTAAAATTTTACGTGTAAATTATCAATAATATGTTAATTAACTATTTATATTATCACTAAAAAACATTATATATCCTTATAAACTATTCTGTTACTATAATAGCACCCTCCTAATACCATATTAATACTGAAATATCTACAATCCCCAATAATATACACCCATTTAACACCTTGAAATTATCAATTTGAATCAAACACAACATTCAATATGTCATACTCGAAACATGTTTTTTTTACAACCCTAAATTAAATAATCATATATTTTATAACTATATAATTATATGCAAAACCTTTTTCATTTCCTATATATACTACCCTATACAAACTAATTTCAATAAAATAAATGCCAACAATTATTGATAATATACTTGAATTACCTGATATAATAGAAAATATTAATAATAATTCAAATAATAAACAAATTATTAATATTTCATTAATTTTGAAAAATTTATCAAATAATTTAACTTGTTCAATTTGTCAAGATTTACCAACACAACCTTATTTATTACCAAATTGTGGTCATACCTTCTGTTACTCCTGTATTAAATATTGGTTTCATTATAACCCTTCATGTCCAATTTGTCGTTCAATTATTGGTGATGTTAAACCTGTTTTCAATCATACACTTAAATTAATAATTGATTCAATTATAAATGATTTGAGAATCTCATTAATTAATTATAATGAATCATTATCAACAACTTTTGATTCATTATATAATAGTTGGTATAATGAAAAAAATCAAGAATTTCTTACAGATAAAAAAAATAATTTCCCTTGGTTAACTAAATTATCAGAAAATTGGGGTAGAGCAGTTGTTGATCAAGAAGATGGTGTACCTCGTTGTTCTGCTTGTCATTGGGAATTAATTGATGGTAGATGTGAAAATTGTGGTAGATCAGTAGTTGGTTGGCAATCAAGAAATGATGGTGATGATTTAGATGTAGAAGAAGATGAGGAAGAAGAAGATCTTGAAAGTGATGATGATAATCATAGAGATGAAAATTTGATTTCAAGATCACACTACAGTTTAGCTTCTGATGATGATCTCGATGATGATTATAATGATTATGATAATGGTTTACATGATATGCCTGGTCGTATAGTGCTCAATGAAGCTGAAGAGGATGATGATGGAGAAGAGGTGGATGAGGAAGATGATGAAGTTGATGATGTTAATGAAGAATCTTTCGTTGATGGTAGATTTAATGATAGTTATGAAAGTGATGATGGATTTATAGTGGATGATGATGAAATGGATGAAGATCAAGTTGATAATGATATTGATGAAAATGATGATATTGATGAGGATGTAGTTGATGAATCAGGTTTTCTCTCTGGTGATAATGATATAATCAATTCAAAACGAAATATAGTGGATTTGTCTGATGATGAACCAACAATAACATCGGATGATTATACAAATGATAAAATAATGAATAAAAGAAACAGAAATTCATTATTTATACATGATGATTCAGATGACTCAGATGATTCAGATATTGATCAAGATAGTGATGATGATCTGAAAATTTCAAAATCTTTCTCTAGAAAAAAAATCTTATCAGATGAAGATGAAGATGAAGATGAAGATGAAGACAAAAAAGATGAAGATGATTCATCTACTTTCCAACCTAAAAAGCATAAACATAAGCATAAGCATAAACATAAACATCATCATAAACACTCCAAGAAAAGGAGAAACTAAAAACTATATAATTCTTTGCTAATTAAAACATTTTATAAGTAAACATTCTTTTTTCTATACAGGTAATAATATACTATTAATCTGCCTATCTAAAATCTATAAAAAAATATATGATCATATAACTTAACCATTCAATTTCTATTACCAATTAAAATTTCAGTATCTTCATCAATCCATTTAACGAAATATCTGAAATTATTCCCGGCTGTATCAATAACTCCTTCACATTTTGCTTCATTACCATTTTTAAGCTCATAAACCGAAAGTTCATAATATGACATCATCTTAGGTATTAATTGTTGTAAAAATAATTCTTCTTCACTACTATTTTCATCAGTTTCATCAACAGTTTTATGTTCAACATTATTTTCGTCATTATGTTCAACGTCATTATTTTCAACATTATTTTCAGCATTATCTTTGTTTTTATCTTCTAAAATCTTTGCTTCCATTTGTGCTAAAATTTCACGATTTTTAATACCAGCAGTTTTCAAATTAAACCAGAAAAATTCATCAATAATTATATTCTTTTCACCTTTAAGCCATTCTAATATCATAATTAAATCTTTAAATTGTTTCGTACTCCAACAATATTTAATAAACATTGATAAAAATCTCATAGTATTTTGATCACCAACAATTTTAGTATTATATTTCTCAAATAAATCTAATACTATTATTGCCTTATCATATAATTTGGACTTAACACAAAATCTGAATAATTCAATTAAATCCCTACTATCAACAATCTTGGAATTTTCAATAAATTCAATTTGTTCATTGAAAAATTCAAGTTTTGTCTTATTTCTATTCCTCCTTTTATAAAACATTTCTAAATTTAATCTAACACTCTTAACTCGATGTTTAGTAATTCTATTCATATTTTTAACAATTTCAAATAATCTATCAAGTTCTGTTGGATCGTCACTAAGTCTAATAGCCTTACGTAATATCTCACTATCAGGTAATATACCAGAATATAATCTTGATTCAATATTTCTTAAATATGGATCAGTCGGTAATGGTTTTAATTCAGAATTTATATTATCATATTTAACCGATGCATAATGTCGTCTTTCATCTGTATCATTGTTAGTTGGCATTTTTTTAACAACCAATAAATTTGATAAAAATCCAAATTGATGATATTTTGATTTACTTAATGCTTTTCTTAATTTTCTATGAATTCCATAACCCAAATGTGGATATTTATTAATCATACCTCTCCAATAAATTAAAATATGAGTCCAATGAATTTTAAAATTTGATTCTTCCTTTAATTTCTTCATTATTTGAAAAATCATTTCAGGATTTTCAGTTTTTTCAAAATGCCTGATTAATGAAAAAACAGTTATTTCAAAATTTTTCTTATCTCTTATCTTCAAAAATGTTTCTAATGCTAGTTCAAACTCTCCATGTCTTAAATGTAAGTACGTTAGATTGTTTAATAAACTTGATACTTCATTTTCTTCTTTTGCATGTTGAACATATTGAGTTAATAATTCAGATTTCATGAATTCATCATACGATTTTCTAGTTTTAGATACTTGATTACATACCATACCAAATTTAACAACAAACCTTTCATTCAATCCCCTTTCTTTTAATGATTGTTCAATCCATTCAATATCTTCCGTTAAATTGCATTCTACTAATAAATTATACATGAATGAATCAATAGATGGATTAGTTTGATGATTTCTTGATATCCAAAGTTTATAAGATGATAAACATAGATTTGCATTTTTTGTCTTATTATAAAGATTAGAAATGAATATATTCAATAAATAATTGGGTAATTCCTTTTCAGTCATAACACTTTGATGAAAAATTTGTATTGCCATATGAATATTTTCTGTCTTCAAGTAAACTTGAATAGCATTAGATAAAACATTTGCAGATGCCGTTATTTTTCTATGCTGTAGAATTTGAAATAAGTGATCAAATAATCTATAATCAAATGCAGCAAATGAAACTTGAAGCATAACATCTAACATTTTATCATTCACATTATCATAATTTATTTCCTTTTGTTGAATTTTTAAAAGTTTATATGCATACCATTTAAATGGCAAGAATTGAACAAATAAATGTTTAAATTCATTAAGTGTTAGATAATTCCCTTTAGATTCATTCCTTTGAACTTTAAGTATTATTGATCTTATTTGATTTTCATCTGCTAGTTTATTAAGTTCTTCACAGCTTTTATACTCAGTCTTTCTTTTCAAAAGTTTGACATCCTTTAACTTACGCTCTGTCAGTTTTTGAAATGATTTAAAGGATATAGAGTTTAGTGTATTTAAGCTCTGTAAATTTCTTTCCGTACTATTAAGAATTTTAATCGTTTTTATTGCTTTATTAGGCACTTCCGAACTTAATTTCATTTCATTATCAGCTATAATATTAGGTTTCGTTATACTGGTATCGAATCGCACACCAACTGTAAGTCTATGGGTTAAATTATTCAGATTGGCAACAATAATGGCTCGTATCTTGGGTCTCTGATTGTAAAACATTATATTAAATTTCTTTCGATTATTTGATTTAAGGTCATAAAATAAAAAACAAAACGGGTATTTATATTTAAGAAGTGTATATGTACAAGTGTATATTGATTGAAAATCTAAAAGCAATCGTTTGTTAGTTGTAATTTAAATGCAACCTATTTAAATTATATTTTCAAGACAATTTGAAATTAAAAAAATCATGATGTCCAATAATTTTGAAACCATTATGAACCCATACGTTTTTTTGTGAAATTTTCACTCGCTCTTCCTTTTAAAACATCTAATGCGCTTTGTATGGTAAAAACACAATTACTATGCAATTTGTGTGGAGTTTGGTAAGAGAATTTGAAAAAATAAAAACCACCCGCATTTCAAATTTAAAAATTTCAATTTTTTGGTTTTTGTTTCTTAACTGTGGGACTCCCACAGTAAACTTTTTAATTGTATGAAATACGAATTATATGCGTTTTACAACATTATTATGAGGCAAATTTTGGATGAACCGGAACTCTGAAATTTCAAATTTTTAAAAAATCATTTAACTCCATACTAATTTAGTATGAATGTTTGAAAAGTATGCGCCACAAATATTTTAAACAAAAGGTGGCGGTGCAAGAAGAAGTATCTCTATACACTGAGCTAATCAATTAAAGGTTTATATTAAATGAACTAACTACATTAATGATGCATTTATCTGAAATCTTAGGAATGAAATGATTAGACTCGGGTTGTTAATCATAAATGTTTTTTTATATTTTAAATACATAGTAAAAAGAAATTTGTTTTAAAATGATTTGAATACTGGATCTCAATTATAAAGTAGCACCGAGATTAATATGAACAGATTTAACTTGTTGGAAAGCTTTAAGACCTTCATCACCTAATTCTCTACCATTACCACTCATTTTATAGCCACCAAATGGCATTCTAAAATCAGCAGCACAAGTGTAATTGACGAAAACCTGACCACTTTCAACTTTTCTAATGTAATTTTGTGATCTAACAATATCTTTGGTAAAAACATATGCAGCTAAACCATAATCTGAATCATTACTTAATTGAATTGCTTCTTCATCACTCTTAAATTTAGAAACAACAATAACTGGACCGAAAATTTCCTCCTTAACAACAGTCATATCTTGATTACAATCTGCAATAACAGTTGGTTCAATATAATAACCTTTCTTGTTAGTTTGGGATGGAATACCACCACCAGTGATGATTCTACCACCTTCCTTTCTAGCAGACTCAATATATGCTAAAACTCTTTCTTGTTGAGCTTTACAAACAGCTGGACCAACATTAACACCTGGTACGAATTGTTCACCTTGAACATAAGCTTCTTCAATATGATCTTTAAACATTGTTAAAAATTTTTCGTAAACACTTTCTTGAACATAAACTCTTGAACTTGCAATACAAATTTCACCTTTATTGAATAAAACACCAAATGCAGCCCATTTAACAGCTTGCTCTAAATCAGCATCTTCAAAGACAACTAATGGTGATTTACCACCACATTCTAAAGTACAATACTTTAGATTAGATTTTGCTGCACTTTGTTGAATTAATTTACCAACATTAGTTGAACCAGTGAATGAAATTTTTTGAACTTTCATATGTTCACTTAATCTAACACCTGCAACTGCACCCAAACCACACGTAACATTAACAACACCTGCTGGTAAATCAGCTTCTTGGAAAATCTTACACATGAATAAAGCACATAATGGAGTTATTTCTGAAGTTTTAACAACAATAGTATTACCAGCTGCTAAACATGGAGCAACTTTCCAGGCAAATGTACTCATTGGAAAATTCCATGCAATAACTGCAGCACAGACACCAAAAGGTTCAGAAATTGTATACGTAAATTTAGAAGTTTCAGTTTCAATTGTCTTACCATCTTGAGCATGAATTGCCTTACCTGCATAATATCTGAAAACATCAGCTGAATGTATAACATCAAAAATTGCATTAGTTTCTCTTGGTTTACCACTTTCAATTGCTTCTAAATCTGCTAATTGTGCAGAATACTTAATAATCAAATCTGCAATTTTATATAAAAATTCAGACTTAGCCTTACCTGATAATACTGACCATCTATTCTTAAATGCATCTTCTGCACAATCAACTGCATTATCAATATCTTCATTACCTGCAATTGAAACTGAACAAATAGTTTCACCTAAACCTGGATCTTCAACTTCAATAGTTGAACCATCAATTGATTCAACAAACTCATTATTAATGAATAAACCGGTTGGTTGTTGATACTTAGTTCCATTAGGGATTGTAATTTCTACCTCACTTGCTAAGGACATTTTTATTTGTTTATTCTACTATTTGTTTTTTGATTCAATTAGGAAAGAATAATTAGTTACTTCACAATCACAAAACACGTAAAACTTTGAGAATAACGCCTTCCTTTTATACTCTGAACTTTTCTTTAAACACTCTTTAACCCCGGGTTCCTATCTCCAAGTTTTCACTATATCTTTAACAGCCAATTTCAGTATCTCAATTACCGGATTGGGAAGGTGTAGGCGCAAAGATAATCAGTGAGTAATTTGAGGGACCGTGAATTTTTCATTTAACGATATATACAAGATGCATTAAAGGGTAGACATAGATGAACTACTGATATGAAATTATATACAGCCAACAAAGATGGATTAGGATACACTAGAATAGAATAGAATAGGCTAGATTATATTATACAGAGCATTCGTTTAGGTTGATGTTCTATCAGTTAAACCTTCATATGCTTCTCCAAGATAAATTTGAAAATTATCAATAGCTTTTCTGTGTGACTCAATTTGTTCAAGTCCTAAATTACGTAAAAACTTATCAAATAATCCAACAAGTACAATCTTAGTACGTTGAATAATTGATGCTATTCTTATTTTCTCTGTTGTAATTATCAAATTATTACCTTTCAATGATGAATAATCAATTATGATCGATAGAACATTATCTAATTTAGCAACTAAACGTAATAATAATATCCAATCTGTAAATGTATTTACATCATATTTAACAATATAATCAATTAAATCTCCTATTACAGTGATATAATATGAAACAAATGATGAACTATCAATATTATTTGGTAATTCAAGATTTTTAGCATATGATTCATCATTGGTTATTAAAATCATTGAAGGTGGTTTAATCGATTCCTTTAGAGTTTCTGCCATATCTGCAAATTCATTTCCAAACATTTTCTCTATTGATGAATCAACAATTATATTTGCATGATAAATTGTGGGTATACCTTTAATTTGTGACATTGCATACCAAATAAATTCAATTATATCATCAATTTGTGCAATCAATTTATTAAATTCAAATCCTATATTCTCTTCATCTTCCCTCGAAGATAAATATTTAACAAATCCTCTCTTTATAGTCATAATTTTATTATCAATATAATCATTTAATTTTTGAATTTGTAAATCATTTAAATGTTTCATATTTAATCCATCTTTTAGTATTATAGGTATAGGTTCAGATGATGAAAGTGTTGAATTTTCACCAAATGGATTAAGTGAATCAATTGGTGCCCTAATTGGATCACAAAAATCCATCATTGGGGTAATATAATTGGAATCTTTAGGTATTGAACTACTCAGTACATTTTCTGGTAATTCATCTTCATCGCTACTATTTTCAGGTAATGAATCAGAGTGCTCAAATTGTTTGAAATTATCAATTGGGATCTTCTCTTTATTCGATATTATTGTATCAATATCCATATCATCATCATCGTCTTCATCATCAAGATCTAATAATGCTCCTAATTCTGTTGGAATTTTAGTGGTAGGATTATCCACTTCTTTCTGCGGTAGTTTAGGAGAGTCAGGTATTCTGAATTGACTCATTTCTGTATGTGTAAATATACTTCTCAAATACTTTATCAAAAGGAACACAACATTATTGGGCAGATTTGGTCAGGCTCCAGAAAAACATGCCAAAAAGGTGACCTAAGTCAATTTTAGGATTACGTAAATATTTTCTTATAGAGTACATCATGGTTTTACACGGTTTTCAGTTTAGGTTATAATTCATTAATTGATGGACACTAATCCAGTAATATACAATGTTAAAAAAGCCGTAAAGAATATTAGGTTATAAAGTATATCTTATTATTTAATAAGATTCGCAAATCCCTCCCTTGAAACCAATCTTGTAAATGTTTTCAGTCCACCATTTTGTTCCACACACCAAGCATCTTCAACAGCAAATGCTAAAGATTCAATAAATTCCAAACCTATTTCACGTGATATGAGAAATAATTCTTTACTTATGAATTCCTTTTGTCGTAAAGTTTGAGCGGCACAAGCAGCAATAGATAATGGTAAAATTGCAAAACATTTTGGTATATGATGTTTATTATTTGGATTTATAATAATATTTGAATATAATTGATAGCTTGTAACAAATTGATCTAAATAAAAGCCAACAATTGGACTTGAAGCACTAACAGAGATATCACTAATTGTAAGGTATAGAATCTCTAGTGACATATGAGTAAATTTTGCAAATTCTATTAATGAAGAATTTTCATTTGATTGAATTTCAGATGTTTGAATTGTTGTCCAAATGATTGAAATATCATTCTTTAATTGTTTTAAATTATCATTTAATGTTTGTGATTCAATTGAATTACGAGTTCTTAATATCCACATTGATTTAGCTAAATTTTGTAAAATATTTATAATTGCAGTATTAATGACATTATCAAGCCAGTCCATATCACATTGTGAACCATCATCACTTGGAGATGAAGTAGTATTACTATAATAACTATTCAGTCCCGAGACAGTAGAATTTTGTAAATTATTAATAATAGAATTGGTGTTGCTTTTGGTATTAGAATCTGTATTATAATTGTTATTTGTATCCATCATACTATTTAGCATTTCGTTATTATATATTTGAAATACCTTTAAAGGTGGCATGAATGAGACTAAATTATCAAAATTTGCAAAATAGATTGATAGTGGATACGTGAATAAAAACTCATAAAATAGGGCTTTATCATAATTTTGTAAATTTTCGGATACACTAATAGATTTAGTAGATTGAGAGGATGTCATTATTAAGTTAGACACACAACTTTCAGACACTAAACCCATCATTTGATCAGCAACACATAATTGCTTGATTGCAAAAATTGACCAAGGTTCAATTGGAGTATTAATTGAATTATTAATTGATTGATTAAATTGACCCTTTGATTGATTCATATTTGTATTTTCAGTTATTATTTGAATTGCATTATTATAATGTTTTAGTGAAGCATTGTTATATTTATCGGTATGAGTATTTTTAGCTAATAATGAACAACCTCTTGCAAAATAAATTTCACGAAATGCAGCAAGTATAGGTGATTTAACATTAACAGTTGGAATTGAAACTTTAGGTGTATAATTCATTAAAGCATCATAGAATGAATTATCAGATAAATCTGGTGTAAAATCAGATAATAGTTTATCATCAGAATTTGGGTATATAGAATTGAACAACTGGGAAATTGAATCAAATTCAGCAAATGATTCACCAACATGGGATGTATGTTGTAAAGTTGATGAGATATTAGTTTGCTTATGTTTATAGGTTGATGTATGATTACAGTTGTTATTATAGTTATCAAATTTAATAACTGTATCAATATCATCAGGAATTATAGTTTTCAAAGGTAATGGTCTTATATGACTATAGTTTTTCAATTCAATAACTGAACAGAGAGTAGTTGGAACATCAGAGACATGGTGATAGATATCATTAATATTTTCAATAGGTTCATCAGTTATTTGAATTTTAGATTTAATTTCTTTCTTCCTACCAGTAGTGGAGGTAGTATTAGTAGTATTAGTAGTATTAACACTTTTTTCAACACTTGAAGTAAATGATAAACTTGTATTAAATTGATCTTGAGAGGAAGGTAAAATTTGAAAATTTTTAGGCATTGTTTCAGTTGGATTACTTGGCCAAACACAACAAAGAAAATTACGTGAACAACCTGAACATACGGGACCATTTTCATCACATTTCTTCTTCCTTTTCCTACATGTAAAACAACCAGTTTTAGTTCTAACTTTTGGTAAACGTATTTGTTTAGCAGATGAAGATTTTAGTTTAGGTCTCTCCCTTGTATCCTTAGCAATAGAAACAGACATTGTATAATAAAGAAGAAATATTAAAATGGTTAATCAAAAAAGATAATAAAATCAAACAAAACCAAAAAAGATCAAAATACATCTCAACCCAGCGGATAAACCTAATTCTCCACAGTAACTGTCACATTAAAATTGAAATAAATTCATGCATTTAATGAAACGAAAATGAAAAAGAAAGGAAAGAAAAATGAAAAATTTAAAAATTTAAAACTTACCCGCGCAAATTCCCAATGAGGAAACTGTAGGCGAAATATAAAAAAAATTGTATTTCGTAATACACTATTAGGCGAAGTCTAATTACTTGGCAGAATTGTTACTGATAAGAGCTTCCTAATACGGAATCTTATCAATAGATTCAACATTCATGCACTGTTAGGTTTTTAAAGTTTATCTTTCAGGATTATATATAAATAGAGTCCATTGGAACCTTTAAAAGGTTACTATACTGCTAATGTTTGTCTACTTCCAACCTCCGTTGTCTTTAATACTCTTATATTTTTTATTCTCCCTTCTTTATTGAAAAACAATTAATTACATAAATAAACAATGTCAACTTTAGATATTAGAGCACCAAAAGATCTTGAATCTTTATACACTTTCACTGATGATGCAAGTAATCCTGAACTTTTCGAATCTTGGAAACCTAAAATTCAAGCTTACAGAGATGATCTTGACAAAAACACTTTAAAGGAATACAGAGTCCCAGAATCTGAAATCCCATCAGATATTGATACTAAGATTTTCAATACTGTTGAATATTTAACAAAATCCACTGCTTTAACTGATAAGGAAAAAGAAATTACCTCATTGGATGCAACTGTATTAGCTGATAAAATTGCTAAATCTGAATTATCATCTGTTGAAGTTTTAAAAGCTTTTGCACACAGAGCAGTTATTTTACACCAATTTACTAATTTTGCAATGGATTTCTTCATTCATGAAGGTTTAAAGAGAGCTGAAGAATTAGATGATTATTTAGCTAAAAATGGTAAAACTGTTGGTCCATTGCATGGTTTACCAATTTCTTTAAAGGAACAAATTGGTTATGCTGGTAAAATCACCAATGGTGGTTGGGTTGCTTGGTTAGATAATATTCCTGAAGAAAATGCCACAACTATTAAAGTTTTACTCAACTTAGGGGCAACTTTATATGTTCGTACTAATCAACCTCAATCTCTAATGCATTTAGATTCAAATAATAATATTACGGGTAGAAGTAGAAATCCTTATAATTCTTTATTAACCCCTGGTGGTTCATCAGGTGGTGAAGGTGCATGTGTTACAGGTAGAGGTTCATGTCTTGGTGTTGGTACCGATATTGGTGGTTCAATTAGAGGTCCAGCTGCTTTCTCTGGTTGTTATGGTTTAAGACCAACTTCAAGAAGAATTTCTTGTTGGGGTGGTGTCTCAAGTGGTAGAGGTCAAGAATCAGTTGTTGCAGTTGCAGGTCCACTTGCAAATTCAATTGATGATATCGAATTATTTATGAAATCTTATATTAATGAAGGTAAACCTTGGGATGATGATCAATCTTGTGTTCCAGTTTTATGGAGAGATGTTCCAAAACCAAGTCCAAAGGATGTAACTGTTGCAATTTTATATGATGATGGTTTAGTTAAACCTCATCCACCAATTGAACGTGGTTTAAAATTTGTTGAATCAAAATTAAAGGATGCAGGTGTTAATGTTATTAAATTTGAACCTTTTGAAATTGAAGAAGCTTACGAAGTCGTTAATAAAATGTATAGTTGTGACGGTAATTTTATGCAAAAGGAAATGATTAGAAAATCTGGTGAGCCTTTATTACCAATGACCAAATGGGCTTTATCATTGGGCGATGGTGATAAAATGTATACCGCAGCTGAAAATAGAGATTTAAATTATAGAAGAGAAGCTTTAAGAAAGAAATATAATGATTATTTCGTTAAGAATAAAGTTGATTTTATAATTTCTCCAACTTATGTAGGTGTTGCATCAGTTACAATTCAAGATGGTATTGCAGGTGCTTACTATTGGGGTTACACAACTTTATTTAATATTTTAGATTTACCAACTTTAGTCTTTCCAACTGGTTTGAGTCAAGATCCAAAAGTTGATGTTAAGGATGAATCTTATGTTCCAAGAAATAATCTTGATAAAATTGAACAAGATAAATATGTTGCTGAATTACTTGAAGGTGCACCAATTTGTTTCCAATTATCTGCTAGAAGATATTTTGATGAAGAAACTGTTGCTTTCGGTAAAGTCATTGACGATATTTTAAGAAATTAAATTCTTAGACTAATATATTATTATTAAACATAACAGCAATTCATAGATTATTATTTTATAAACTTTTTTTTTAAAAACCTAAACTAAACAAACATTATTCTAAAACTGGTAAAAATTGACCAACAATTAACATTGGTATATCAAAAACATCTCTCTTGATTGTCCAAACGCAACAACATCTGAGATAATTATTATCTTCAGCCTTACGTAAATTACAATCAGTTAAATAAGTTGCATTTAAATCACCGAAAGCAAAATTACTAAAACTTCTAAAATAATTGATTGTACTCTCATCATCCATTAATTCAACAATAAATGTACGTTTACTTAATAGACTCATTTTTGAATAACCTGTCATAACAGCAAATTCATTTGTTAATGCAACAATTTCACCAGTTCTCCTCCAAATGATTGTAGGTGATGGAGAGATTGAAATTAAATTCTCATATTCAAGTAATGTCCTTTGGAAACTCCTTTCAGTGAAAATTAAATCATTTTCATATAAATTTTTAGTTGCACTAATAAAACTTGGCCTATATTTTGCCATACATTTAGCAATTTCTAATAATTGTAATTTATTAAATCGTTTCTTCAAATATGCAATTAATGCATGATATGCCTTTGGATATTGATATGCTTTAACAATATTTGTTAAATAAATATCATCAGGTTGTTTAATAACATGTCTCATAATTAATGGTGATGTATAATCATCATCTTGTTGTAAATCCATTGGTAATTCCTTTGCAGTGTTTATCATATTTGAATGGTCTGCATTATAAACATATGAATTTGGAGTTGTATTATTATTATATGATGAAATCATTGTGCCATCTTCAAGATTAATTATAATATAAGGTCTTGTATCTTCATCATCATTTAGACTTATTTGAAGATTATTCATTGTATTACAATTATTATTATTATTACGATTATCACCATACATATTCATCATACCAAGACTTGTACCCATATTCATACTCATATTAACATTCATATTCATATCAAATAAATTATTCATCATATTTTTATTATTTGGATTTAAATTTAATAAATCAGTCAATTGAGCATATTCATCATTTGCAACTGCACTTTCAAAATTTTTAACTGAACCATTTGATGATGTTAAATCATGTAAATTAAATCTTGAATCATTATTTACTCTTGTTTTATTTAATGATATACTATTAATATTACTTTGAATTGAGTTACGTTCAATAGTATTTGTTCTAGTTGAATTAGTTACACTAAATTCTAATGGTGAACCAGGAGTTTCAGGATCTCTATCTGAATCCATTGGTGGCATTATTGAACTCAAGCGGATTGGACCATCATCAGATTTCTTAGTATCGATATCATTATCAATACTATTATCTTCAGTGATATTATTATTATTATTATTGTTATTATTATTTTTATTATTTTTAGCTGTGTTTGTTATATCATCAGATAATCCTGTTTGAACTTTAATTGGTTTTGAACTAGGTGGTAAATTTTCATTAGTAAATTTTTCATTTAATAATTTTGAATTTGATAAACTTGGTAATCCATTAAAATGATTTATTGTAGTTGATCCAATATTTGGCGAGAATGATAATTTATTATTAATATTAGTCACAGCATCAAATTGTGGAGTTCGTATATCTTGTAATCCATGAAAAATATTTTGATTCTTTAAATCTGTAAATGATGGTAATTGTAAATCATTTATTCCATAATTAGTTGATGATGATGATGGTAAATTAGCCAATTGTGTAAGATTTAATGCACTTAATGAAACGTTTGCTAAATTAAGTAATGGTTGATGATTTGTTGTTGATGTATTAGTATTTGTTGTATTTGATATTGTATTGTTGTTAGATAATGGTGGCAATAAGTTCAACGAACTTGGTGCAACAACTCCCAGTCCATGCAGTGAGGTATGTTCATTAGTATTGATAGTATCATTTATTCCATCTGTTTTCAATTTTTTAGTCTTTACTTCATTCTTTACTTCATTCTTTATCTTGGGAGGTCGCCCTCTTTTACGACCAGTTGAAGTTGTTGTTATCGTTGTTGTCGAATTTCTCGATACATTTGATGATTGATTTGAAATTTTATCTGAAGTTGAATTGTCGGATTTTGTATCTAATTTAACCTCCGGGTTATTTATTAAGGCTGTAACCGTTGATGATTGTGAATCACCTATCGTACTACTACTATCTCTACCAATAGATTTTCCATTATTTGTAATATTTAAAACCTTTGATGAATCATTTATTATATCAAAATCATCCTTTTCACTAGCGCTAGCACTAGCACTACCACTCGAGCTTCTATTACTACTATTTGTATCATCATTATTTGAAATAATAATACCGTTATTATTCTTATTCTTATTATTATTTTTATTATTTAGTTTTGTTGAAATTTTACGTTTCCGTACTGCATTAGTACAAGTATCAGCAAATCCTCTCTTTGTACAGTTTTTACAAGGTCTCTCAGAATCACATTGTAAATGTTTTGAATGACAAAATGTACAAGCTACCCTTGTAGGTCTTCTATTTAATTTAACTTCCAATGGAAGTTTCCTAGTCATTGATTATTATTATTAGTTTGTGTTATTAAATATTTGCTCTTGTTATAGCTTATAGTAAATATAAATATATGCAGTTCAATCTCACTCCTGACTCTGTCATGTAACTTCACGTAAAGATAAAAAAATAAAAATTGTGGGGGATGGGTTTCTCCCGGGAACAGTGATTCGCATTTAAATTAAAAAAAATGAAAAAATAATAAAAATTTGGGAAAATAAGTTTGATAAACTGGGTAAAGAATAGGAAAAAGAGGGTTCTCATCGGTGGAAATTGAAAGTTGGTGGGTCCCGAGATTCTACGCTTACCGGGAAACACCACATCTCCGTTTATCTACGGACTTTACCTATGAAAATTACGGGTTTCTACGACCATAGGGGATAATCAATTTTAAAAGGTGAAAATTATTTGTTTTATTAAATCAACGGATCTTATACAAAATACTATATGAAATAATCTAACTAACTAATTCAATCAACTACACAATTAAGCGGATTTGAAAACTTCTAAGAATTTAGAGTTATCTGCAGTCTTGGTAGCTGGAGCCTTTGCTGAACCTAATTTCTTTTCAGAGAAAGCCTTTGCATATGGGTTTAATCTGTATAAGATTTGTTTGTTCTTTAATGGGTTCTTCTTTAATGAAGAAGTCTTCTTAGTTTGTGCAGGACCTGCAGCCTTTAAGACAGCCTTAACTTCATCAGAGTTAATAATTTTAGTAATATCAGTGTTAGAAACAATGTTTGCTGGGATTGAAGTGTAAACGGAATCTAAAGCTGCAAAAGCTGATTCAGTCCAGATAACAAATCTACCTAAATGAGCACCTGGTGCTAATTGTAATAAACCTAATGATTTAACATTAGCAGTTTCAACACCTGGAATGTTTCTGAATGCTTTAACTAAACCATTATCTTGAGCATAGACAACTAATGGACCTCTTCTTTGAGTAAATCTTCTACCTCTCATCTTACCCTTACCAGCTCTCATTTTCTTTGATTTAATGACCTTAATAACATCCTTGTGAGCATTTAATGCCTTTAATGCAGCAACTGCTTCTTTAGTTTTTTGAACATTTTGTAAATCATCAGAGACAACTAATGGAATTTCAGAAATTTGTTCAATTCTGTGACCTCTTGCAAGAACTAATGATTGAACAGCAGTTGCAGCAATAGCAGATGCAGTTGCATATTTCTTTTCATTATGGTTAACTTTGATGTGCCATCTTCTCCAGATTTTAGTTGGAGCAAACATTCTACCACCTCTACACATGTTACCAAAAGCACCTTGACCTGATCTGTGAGTACCACCACCACCAACTCTTGGAATTCTAGCAACAGCTCTACCAGTACCCCATGATTCAGCGGAGTGTTGCATACCTGCATTTTGTGCAACAGCATATGCCTGTCTCTTGTTCTTGTTAATCTTAGTGAAAACAGTATGAACAACATCTGGTCTAATTGGTGCCTTGAAAACAGCTGGGATTGGGAGTGCAGTTGAGGTGGTTTCACCTGAAACAGCAATAACAGAAACTTGTGGTCTTGCGGACATTTTGTAAATGTGTATTAGTTATTGAAAGGAAGTAAATAACTAGAATGAATTAAAATCAAAAAAGAGTGAAAAATTACTAAATGAAAGGAAAAAGAGAAGGTGGAAAGACGAGAGAGCTAAAAAATTTTTCACTTTCAAAAATTGAGAGAATTTGAAAAGGTTTTTTTCAATTTGTGTGTGGAAAGTGCGTGTTTTTTTAAGTTAGTGTGCGGGTAACTTAAATATAGATTTTGCATTCATTTGTTAGTGTAGTAGGTAGGTTAACAAGGTATATTGTAGTATTGGTATTGGCATTTTCTTGTAGGTATTACAACTTATATACTATGTAGTACAATACTTATAGTGTACTGTTTCTATTACATAATAATTCACATCTCTCTCTAATAAACCCATGTACTATATAAATACTAATACTAAGTATTAAATACCATTCAATTATTACGTAATTTATCTCATTTATTGTGAATAAATTTTTCAATCAATAAATAATATATATATCATCTAGAGAAACTTAACTCTTGACATACACACTTCCATATAAACACATACACAATGTCTTTCACCAACTGGGCAGAGGCAGGTACTGAACTTCCTGCACCTCAAGTAATCGATAATAATGATGGTACTAAAACTGTTATCTCATATAGATATAATGATCAAAAGAAGAAAGTTAAAGTAACTCAAAAAATTAAATTAATTGAAACAACTGAAACAGTTAATCCATTAGTTGCGAAGAGAATGAAATGGGCACGTTTTGGTGTTGAAAAAGATAATAAAAATATTGGTCCAGCTACAACAACAACTAAAATTTTAGAACCTGTAACTTTAATTTTAAGTACAACTTGGAAGGCAGATGAAGAAAAGGAACAACAATTAGCAAAGAAGAATACTGCTAGAAATGTTATGAAATGTAGATTCTGTGGTAATTCAGGTCATTACTCTGCTAAATGTCCTTATAAAGACACTTTCGGTGTTGATGGTTTACCTAAATCTGAAGTACCTGCTGCAAGTGATAAACCAACAGGTTTTGGTGCAAAATATGTTCCTTCTGGTTTAAGAGCTGGTGCAAATGGTTTGAAACCTGTTACTGAAGTTCCTGCTCTTAGATTTACTAACTTAAATTCAAGTGTTGATACTCAAACTTTACAACAACTTGTTAGTAAGTTTGGTCCTTATGAAAGAGTCTCAGTTCTTAAAAATAGAGATACTGGTGAACCAATGGGTGTCGCATTCGTTAATATGTTGACTAAAAAGGATGCAGAAGCTGTTATGGAAGGTTTGAATGGTAAGGGTCTCTTTAATATGATTATCTCTGTTGAATGGGCTAAACCAAAGAAATAATAGTGTTTATTTAGTTTTATACTTTAAATCCCCCTATTCCCCTCTGTATCTTATAATCTTTACTCTATATATATACTATACTATGCTATACTACAATGTGCTATATTATATATATTATAGTATATACCTTATCATACACCAAACGATATCTCATACTCTATACTCCTGAAGTCTCTCCAATCAGGTCACCCCGGGTTTTTAAATTTGTATTTTCAGATGGGATGTTTTAATTTATCATGTTGTGCAGGGTCTGCACCAGGTTCTCGTTTTCTTAAAGCCTTTCAGAGCATCCACCTCTTTCTTTCTTTCTTTCTTTCTTTCTTTTATACAATTGTCGTCTCTTTTCAGTATATTCACTCATTAAAACATGTCGGAAGCTAAAGTACCACAAGAAGTTAAGGAATTGATTAAAATTGATCCATATTTAGAACCATTCACTGAAGAATTGGCTCATAGATGTTATCTTGCTGATAGGTGGCTCGATTCATTTAATGAACACGAGGGCGGTTTACTTAAATTTGCAGATTCTTATCAATCAATGGGTTTACATCTTAATAATGATAATTCAATAACTTATACAGAATATGCACCAAATGCAACCGCTGCTTGTTTAATTGGTGATTTTAATGATTGGAAACATGATGAATATATAATGTCAAAATCTTCAACTGGTAAATTTTCAATAACTTTACCACCAAAATCTAATGGGGAGCCATTAATTAGACATGATTCAAGAGTTAAAATATATTTAACTTTACCAAATGGTGAAAAAGTGGCAAGATTACCAGCTTATATTCATAGAGCAACTCAACCCCCTGCTGAATATAACGATCCCTCTTATGAAGCTAGATTTTGGAATCCAACTGATAAATACCAATTTAAAAATAAAAGACCTAATTTACCACATTCTTTGAAAATTTATGAAGCTCATGTAGGTATCTCTACCCCTGAACCAAAAATTGGTACTTATAATGAATTTACTGATAATGTTTTACCAATTATTAAAGATTTAGGCTATAACACAATTCAATTAATGTCAATTATGGAACATGCTTATTATGCTTCTTTCGGTTATCAAATTACTTCATTTTTTGCAGTCTCTTCAAGATTTGGTACTCCTGAGGATTTAAAACGTTTAATCGATACTGCTCATGGTTTAGGTTTAAGAGTTTTACTAGATATGGTTCATTCTCATGCTTCTAAAAATGTTAATGATGGTTTAAATATGTTTGATGGTACTGATTATTGTTATTTCCATTCAGGTGGTAAGGGTAATCATGATCAATGGGATTCAAGATTATTTAATTATGGCAATTACGAAACTTTAAGATTCTTATTAAGTAATCTAAAATATTACCTTGATGAATTTCAATTTGATGGTTTTAGATTTGATGGTGTTACTTCAATGCTTTATACTCATCATGGTATTGGATCAGGATTTTCAGGTGATTATAATGAATATCTTAACCCATTTGCTCCAGTTGATAAAGAAGCTTTAGCTTATATGATGTTAGCTAATGATTTATGTTCTCAATATTCAGATGAGAATGATTGTACCATTACAACAATTGCAGAAGATGTCTCAGGTTATCCAACATTATGTTTGCCAAGGAAAATTGGAGGTGTTGGTTTTGACTATAGATTAGCAATGTCAATTCCTGATATGTGGATTAAATTATTAAAACATAAGTCAGATGATGAATGGGATATGGGTAATATTTCACATACTTTAAGTAATCGTCGTTATAAGGAAAAATGTGTTGCATATTGTGAATCTCACGATCAAGCTTTAGTCGGTGATAAAACTTTAGCATTTTGGTTAATGGATGCTGAAATGTATACTCATATGTCAATATTATCACCCTTAACTTTAACAGTTGATCGTGGTATCCAATTACATAAAATGATTAGACTTATTACTCAAGCTTTAGGTGGTGAAGCTTATTTAAATTTTGAAGGTAATGAATTTGGTCATCCTGAATGGTTAGATTTCCCAAGAATTGGTAATGGTCAATCATATCATTATGCAAGAAGACAATTTAATTTGATAAAGGATGATTTATTACGTTATAAGTTTTTATATCTATTTGATAAGGCAATGAATGAAACAGAGTCTAAATTTAACTGGCTTAATACAGAACCTGCATATGTCTCATTGAAACACGAAGGTGATAAACTGATAGTATTTGAAAGAGCAAATAAAATTTTTATCTTTAACTTTCATCCAACTAATAGTTATACCGATTATCGTATTGGTGTCAATAATGCAGGTACCTACAAAATTATTTTAAATACTGATAGAGTTATATACGGCGGTCATGGTTTGATTGATGAAGAAAAAAGTGAATTTTTTAGTGTCAATTTAGAATGGAATAATCGTAATAACTACATTCAAGTTTACATCCCATCAAGAACTGGTTTGGTTTTAGCATTAGAATCAGAAATTAATTAGTTAATTTCTATTCATTTTTTTTAAATTTCAGGAATATACGTTCATTTATTTTTTTATTTATACCTATCTACTATATACCTTTTTCAAAATCATATTTTCTACCGAAAAGATTGTCCATCATTTGATGTTCCATCTTTGAATAAAATCTTTTAATGTATGCTTATCGGCAAAAATATCGATACAAGTTTCCAAGAAAACATTTTGTGCTGTAATCATTGAACTTTTAATAGTTAAAAACATTGATTTCTTCTTAATAACATCACCAATTTCAACATCTTCAAATAATTTAGAAAGTTGTTCAACTTTGTTTGATAATTGCCATTGAGAAGTCTCAATTAATTGTTTACCACGACAATTTGGTATGTAGAATAAAAATGCATATGACCATTTGAGAGATTCTCTACATTCCAATAAAGCATTCACACATTCTTTATAGAATACAGATTCAATCCATGAAACACCAGAATTAATTTGTAATTCCTTAATCTTATTTTCAAAGATTTCTAAAATTTGTTTATCCTTATCATGTGAGATACGTTGATTATTAAAATGATTGAAGTAAAACATGTATTTTTCCAAACTTTCTCTAACTTTCCCAACATCAGAATCTTCATTAGGTACATATTTATCACATCTATAATTATTCTTATGTGCTGTCCAATCACCTAAACAAATCCAACAGAAATTGTATGTACATGACCTACATGTCATATGATTACAACCTCCATTTTTCTCAATTAATGAATGGCATTTAGGACAATCTTTAGTATTTGTTTGAAGCCAATTAAGTGTTTCTGAATCATCTTCACATTTGGTTTTCCATAATTGCACAACTTTACAAGGACAAGGTGCATGCGCAGTTTCATCACAACCAAAGCAAAATTGATGATTACTTTGGCATCTAACTAATGGAATCATTAATGATCGTTTAAGTTCTTCAATATTTGCAACAGTATCTGAGTCAAAACCTACAAACTGTACAACATTATCACAATCAGGAAATGGACAATGTTTATACTTTTTAGTGTTTATTGTACAATATCGACGACCTATATTATACCAATATTTTGATATGATAGTTCTATTACGTTTCTTATCAATTTCTTCACGTTCTCGTTGTTGAATAACAGTATGAAAATCATATACCAGCTCATCAAGTTTCATCATATCCTTTGTTTTAATCGTGTTATTGAAATCATCTTCAACATCATGTTGTTCATCAAATTCAAATTCAGAATCACTGTCCAATTTGTACATCTGCTTTATTTGATCTTCGGAAAGTAAGTTACATTCATCTGGTTTTTTATGATGTAAAAGCTTCTCCTCCATTTTATTATTGTATTCACTTAGCACATTTAGTTCTTCAATTGTAATTTTGAGATTACACTTCGGATCTGCAAATGGACATTCAATTGACATACTTCCAGATTCATTTTTGTTTTTCACATATTGGATATAACAGTCAGTACAGAATTTATGTTTACACCCATACATTGAAAAAAAATCCATTGGTTCGTTCTTTGTGGGGCTACAATAACAAATACCACAAAGTATATTTTCATCAGTTTCAGTAAATATCAAGGATGAAAGGTCTTCTGGAAATTTTTCATCACAAATACCATTTTTAAGTAAATACGTTTTATGATTTGAAGAATTAATGTAAATATCCAACATTTTGTGTTCATTCCAGGAATACTGTAGCAATAGGTTCAAACACTTCCCATAATTTAACTGTAACATGTTTTGAACTTTTTTCACATATTGCTCTAATTCTTTTTGTATATCATCCAAAGTTATATTTTTGTATTTTAATCTATGTGTAGGAATACCACATGAAGTTTGACTTTTATAAAATGAATATAATATCTCAGAAGGCGAGTTATTGTTTCCGGGACCATCATCAAAGTCATTTTCTCCTGAATCACTAAAATCTACAGATGAAAGCTCATTTCCGGAAACGTCATCATCAACTACACTTAGGTCTATAGATGAGTTATCACTTAAATCCTCAAAATATTCATCATCATCTGTCATACCAAATTGGTGAGTGAAGTGTCTATCTGGGGGGAAGATCCAGAAGGAGTTTGTTTTCTTTGACTACACTTCCTGGAAGACTTGAAATTATTTACTGAGCCCGCGTTTTTATGAATGTTGAGCACAAAAAGTAAAATGTATCTTGTCAAAACTCGAGACATTTTTGAGAAAATTTTTTGTTAAAATAATGAACTTGCAACATAGCTCATTATAGTACAAATAATTAAATTTTGAAGTAGAATTAAATAATAATTAGTACATATAATCGTATATCTATATTCCATAAATAAATATTTTCCCACTACGATCTCCACAGATGACCATATTATATGGTGTACTAATATAACACAGAGAACCTACTAAATCAGAAGGAGACTTATTTACTATCTTTGCAGGTACGCTCATATCCTTTTTTCCATCAACATTCTTGCGTTTTGAAGACTTTGTGGTTTGGTGAACAAAACTCAAAGTGGAATTTATCTGCGTTTCTAAGTATTGAGGATTATCATCAGTTTGAACAACTCCATTCGAGCTGAAAATTATATGGGTATCACTTACATCCCTTAATCCCCAATCAATGATCTCTTTGTTATAAGATGCAGTTAGCAATTTACCAGATTGATTGCCATAATATGAATAACAAAGTGCAGTATTACTGTAGTTCAGTGTAAAATTGTCCAAATCACCAGGTCCATGATGTATCTCACTAATATTATCATCAGTTAGATCAATTACTGAATAAGCTTCTGGAGAAAATGATTCCTTATCATAGGAACACATAACTTTACTTGGTTTGCCACTATCGACATCCCAAATGACGACATCGGCATTACCTGTTCCACCAACAAATGCAATAGTATTACTACTTCCTTTCTTAATAGAGTTGACAGTATTATTATCATTAAAATTATCATGAAGTTGGTGCATTTTTGTGATTGGATAAGACTTGTACTTGAATTTAGTTGATTTAATACATATTTCAGCATCAATGTCAATTAGATCAATGATCCCTTTATCAGACCCAATGATAACCCACTTTTGATTTTTATCAACAACGAGTGAAATAGCGTTTCCATGGAGTATATTATTCTGATATTCATACACAACAACCATATCTCTTATATCTATTCCTATTAATTTTGACGAAGCAGTAAGCATGTATAGACGTGCCTGGTTATCACTTAAGCAAAATGTAAGGTTTGTGGCACATTTTTCAGCTTTATCTAGTTTATAATGTCTTATTAGAGTTATTGAGGTTTTTCGATATCTATTTTTGTCATCAATCCCAAAAGTTCCAACAAAATCAACTCTATAGATATCCACACTACCATCTAATTTTGAAACTGCAAAACAATTTCTTCCAGGCATCATACATAATGATTTAACAGAAGAGCATAGATTCACAGATAAACAGGAATCACCAGTCACATCCACCTCTAACCTTTGAGTATCCCATATTTTCAACAATCCTTCTGAGTCACATGATACAAAAAACTCGTTTTGAGGTGCAGCAACAATATCCACAATTGATGTATTGTGCTCAATTAACATAGCAACAAAACCATCGTGATAGTGTGAGATATGATCAATATTTAAGGAATTTCTCTTACTTATTAAACTTGTGTCGATCAAACTGCCAAATTCAGGATAGTCTCCAATTTCAGGCTCAAACTTAATACCATTCAAAAATTTCAAAATTGATGTATTTTTACCAGGATAACTAATTCTAACATCTGTATAAATTTCTTTCAACTTCATAGTTTCATCAAAAACATTCCCTTCACCAAAATTATCAAATATTGAATTCTCATTACTTGTTAAATAAATATTATTTGTATCAGATGAATAAACAGATTTATCACTTGTCATAACAATCGGACGTGGTGCTTGTAGATTTTTCAGAATAAGCGGTTGGTTTTTATTCGGATCATTTTTGGAACTCAATGTGTTGATTTTCAATTGAGCAAACTCTTTGATGTCACTATTTTGTTGTTTTGCAGACTTAGGTATATACTTATGAGTCACGTCAATAAAAACATTTCTCGGGATAAGGTTTAGTTTCTCAGAGTTAGCTTTGATATTTGATGATCTAATATTGAGTCTTGTTAATTTATAAATATAAGATCTAAAACTAGCAATCTTCCATATATCTACTGCATCAAACCCTAAACTAATAATTTGACCTAAAAACTTTAGATCAGTATTACTCAATGGAACTTGATAATTAGGGGTATATGTATCAAAGGCATGTGTACTTTTATACAACCCATCCCTTGATTCTAAACTTCCTTCATTCTTTTTCAAAAACTTTAACTTGCTAATACCAAACATGTCAACATCCCTGTATGGATTATTGGTAGATGATTTTTTCCAAAATAAACTTTCTTGATTTGATAAACACCAGAGTTTCAAAGTTTCAAAAACAACACGTGTAATTGGTGCATGACATGAAACATAAATATTTTTCCAGGTGAATTCTTCAACTTCATGCTGTAGATATGGTCTTATAATAGGGTATAATAAACAATAGAAATCTGCAACTGGAATTTGACTAGATATAACAATAATCAGTTTCAAAATTGATTGACGAATTAAACCATTTGGATGAATAATCAATATGACAGATAAAGCAAGTAAGTCAGCAAAACACTCATGACGTATCAATCCCAATGATATAAGTTGAGATAGAGCTCTCAAAAGAACAACCACTATTGCTTCTTCAGGACCGTAAATTGATTGTAGTAGTAAAGGTAAAATATATTGTTCTAAACTGGTCACACCAACAAAAACAGATAATGGGACAATACTGGCAACAAATGAAAGTTTGATTTGTGGGTCTTTATCATTCAAATATGTGATAACATGACTCAAAATTATATCATTTGTTTTTTGTTTACCAAAAAATGAACACAATGGTTTTATATTCTGCATCAAAGCAATTCTAACATACATATCACTATCAGTCAAAATCTGAGTGGTTAAACTTTCAAAACTTTCAAAATTAGAATCAAATTCCAAATCATTCTTATCTCTTTCATTAAAAACTATACTATCGATATCAGGATCATGATAAGTACCGACTTTGTTTTTCAAAAGTATTGAAAGCTCAAATACATGTTTAGCAGATATTGCTAAATATGGCAAACAAGCAGCAAATATCATTCTTACATAATTTCCTGATTTGATACTCTTACTTTCATCGTTGTTTGAGTTATTTAAATCTGAGGTATTCATTATATCTTTAGTTTCTTTATAATTTTGAATATATGATCTATTCAAAAATACTTGTAATTTGGGTATGATATACTCTGAGAATATGTGAATATTAATTGGTGTAATTGTATCTATCATCATCAACATTTGTGTAATGCATACTAATGCAGAAACTTGAACATTTTCACTTGGATCATCAAGCATATTAACTAAATAGGGTAAACATCGATCAAACTTAGCTTCATCATGTAATTGTTCACTAAATGCTAATATTAATTCACATGCTTTAATTCTGTATGAAGAGTGTGTTGTGTTTCTAACATTTGAACTTAATAAAGATAGGAAGATTAAAGATCCAAAATCATTGTATGAATCCTTGGTAATAATTTTTGATGTGCTTTGTGGTATGTGCCGATTCATTCCCGGTAAGTTTAGTTTAACAGGAATAATATTGTCTTGTACATTTCTAGGGCTTTTCAGATTGAATTCATCAGTATCAATAATATTAGTTTTGAATCCCAGATATAAGGCAATTTTATCAAAATCTTTGTACATTCGATCGATTCTGTAATCACATTTTTGGAAATTAACTACTTCCAAAGTTGATGAAGAAGGAGAGTTTGATAAATTGTTCATATAGCTGTAAAGAAACGTGTAAAAATAATCAGGAAATAATGTCTTACGGTATTTAGCCAAATATTCTTTTGCAGTGAGTCTGTCATCTGGATTTAAGCTAATCATATTTTGAACCAACTTTTTGATATTTGTATCTTCTATGGAATCCAGTTTTGGAGAATATTCACCCTTCTTATATTTGAACATTTGAGGAAGAGAAAATAGAGGTAAACCATCTGAATATAATTCGGCAATAACACAACCCAATGAGAATATATCAAATCCAGGTAAAAGCTTATTATTATCGGCACTGAGATTATCCAATTCCTCTTTTGTTTTAAATCTTTCCGGTGCAATACAACATGAATGTCTTTGAACTGTATCAAAATAAAATGAAAAATGTGTTTGATTATAATCTGGTAAATATACCGGTTTGAACAATGCAATATCCGATAGCATAACAGAATTCCATGATGTTAGCAACACATTTTCTGTTTTGATATCACCATGATAAACACCAGCATCATGCATTTTAGATAATGCAACAAGTAATTGATAGACTATCCATTTTTTTTCAATATTTTCAAAAAAAGGTCTAATTGATAATCTATCATAAAGATTATATCGTACATAAGGTCGTATCAAGTATGTAGCTCTATCGGAATCAATTAATGTATCAAATGCTAGTGTATTGGGTATATTTTGTAATCTTTGTTTAACTTCATTAAGTTTATTTAAGTAAGGTTTCATATCAATTACCACACTTGATGGTTTTATAAGTAGTTTTGTCACCACATAGCCTTCTGATGATAGACATTGAATGGTTTTCAAGAATCGTGATGTACCTAAAGGTTTAAAATATTGTAATAATGGTAGGAAATCTATGTAAGCAGATATGGCAATTGTATGAGCAGTAGGTGAAACCAATGAGAAATCAAACTCTGCATTATGAAGAGCTTGTGCATTAGGTTCCTTCATGATTAATTATGTGATTTTTAGTTTGAATCTCTTGTAAATATTTAAGAAAAAATAGATAAAGCAATGGATCTAAATATATTATTAGCTTAGTATCAATCAAAACCCATGGAGCATCAGGAAAACATGAATCTCATCAACGGCTCAGCAATTTCACCTTCCTAATCGGGCAGAATCGTATTCCCTCACGGGGACGAATCTTTTTATAGTCTTTTCGTATACTTTGATTATTAGTATTTCTTTAGAAATTCAAGGTATATATCTGCTTTATACAAGATAGTTTACTGTAGCACAGTAAATAATCCAGTCTTTGCTTTATAAAGTATCTTTTTTGGCTATAATATCAATAATATAATTTCCCCACATGACTATCAACAGCTTCTTATATAAGGATGGGTTTGGTGCACAAGCTTTTTACAATGCTAAAAATGCGTTACACGGATATACAGATACTAATGTAACTAATGAAACTAAACATAGTAATACTTACAATACTGTAGAATCAAGAGCACAAAAGACTTATGATAATCGAGTTTCTTATGAGAAAGCAAATTTCTTGATTGATTCTAGATATAGCGTTCAACATATTCTCGGTAAAGGGTCATACGGAACTGTTTGTTCTGCAATTGATCTTAACTCAAAAGATAAATCATCTTTGGCTATTAAAAAAGTCTGTAATATTTTCAATAAGGAAGTTTTACTTAAACGTGCTATTAGGGAATTAAAATTAATGGAATATTTTAAAGGACATAAAAATATTATCTGTTTAGTCGATTTAGATATTGTTTATGTTAAACCATACGATGGGCTCTATTGTTTTCAAGAATTGGTTGATTATGATCTAGCCAAAGTTATTCATAGTTCTGTTCAATTTTCTGAATTTCATATTCAATCATTTTTTTATCAAATTTGTTGTGGTTTGAAATATATTCATTCCGCTGATGTTATACATAGAGATTTAAAGCCAGGTAATATTTTAGTGACTTCTCAAGGATGTTTAAAAATTTGTGACTTTGGTTTAGCTAGAGGTATTAATAGTAGATATATGAATCATAATCATAAAAGTAGCAACATAACCAATTATGTTGCTACAAGATGGTACAGAGCTCCAGAATTAATTTTATCTAGAAAACCATATGGTAAAGCCGTTGATATTTGGGCAATTGGATGTATTTTTGCAGAATTATACAATCGTAGACCAATTTTTATTGGAGATGATCAAATTATGCAAATTACTGAAATTTGTAAAATTATTGGAGCACCAAGTAAGGAGATTATATTTAGTTATGGAACAACAATTGCATGGGAATTTTTTTCAGATCCAAAACCTAAATTTCAAAAAAAAGAATGGAGTGATTTATATCCACATGCAACTAATTATGCACATGATTTATTAGATAAAATGGTTTGTTGGAGTGTTAATAAACGTTATACAATTGATCAAATTTTAAAACATCCATATTTGAAAAACATTCGTAATCCAGATGAGGAGGTTGTTATGGATGAACCATTTGATTTTAGTTTTGAATGGAAAGCCAAAACATTAAATGATATGAAGATGGTATTACATGATGAAGTTACCAATTTTAAAGAGAAAAAGCAACAAATAGATACTAAAGGTATGATGTAATAACTTATATAAAAAAGTTTTAGATTGTAACGAATATTTTAAGCAAACTAAATAAACACACAATAATTAGCATGGTATATTTGTGAATATATTAAATATTTTGTATATCTATATGTAAAAAATGAAATGTATCTATAAAAAATCTATAAAAAAATGTATCTATTGGGGGGTATAGTTTATAAAAAATGTGAAATGTATATTAATGAAATTCAAGCGTATTGATAAATTGATCTTGTTCCCGAATCTGGAATAAAACTTAAATTAAGTTGTTGAAATTTATCTGTGTATTTATGATAGTAAATTCCCTCAAATGAACCAGTTGATTGATTAAAACAAATATAATAAAATCCAGCAAATGAGGCACCTTTAATACCTTTGACAGTGGCATCAGGGTATAAAAATAATTCTTTCCAACGCATGAAGATATATTTCTGTGATAATGAATTATTATAGTAATCATTATTACTTAAATCATTATTCATATTAATATTAAGATCTCTCCATGAAGGAAATCTTGCCCAATGTTGAATATCATTACGTATATTTGATTCCCATTTAGGATTTTCAGTAATAAAAGAATGATGTTTACCAATAATTTCACCTTTAAAAAATGTTGTAATTGTTGGATTTGAATCTGTTAAATTATGAATTGTTAAGAATCCTGAAATATAAGAGTCTTCCAGATTAACTTCAGTTAATTTTACATTAACTTCGTAACGTGAAAATCCTGATTCTTGAAATCCTATGAATTTAGCATTTGGTTTTAAGTATGATGTGTTCCAATTGTTTTTAGGCTTTGGTGGGACGGGTTGTGGTACAGGTGACACTAACTTAAATGAGCGATTGTTAAAACTTTGAACACTTAGTTTTTTAACAAATACAAGATCTATTTTCTGATCCTTTTTAATATCATTATTAGTAACTTGATCTATATCTTCTAATATCTTCTCCACCATATTTACTCCACTATATAGTTGTAATATATATAATAGACTAGCCTTTATTGTCAAAGTTGTAACAATAGAAAAAAGAAACGGTGTTAAAACAAAAAAAAGAATTTTTTCACTCAAACAATAAAAATATTTTGTTATCGCGGTGCTAATGCGACCGATAAGAGAAAATTGAAATTTCTTTCAGTTTTTCACAATATAGAGGCCTTCAGGCAGTTGCTGAGTCATGGTGGTAAAGGTAGTAAACCTGATTCAAAACTTTACTTTCATAAGACATACACCATCAAACTACCACATCACACAGCATATAACAGTCAATGACACAAGAATCTGAAATACCGTTACTTTTGGATGAACCAGTATCACCATCAAGTGCTAATACCGCTAAAGATATATTTGCAGGTACAATGGGTGGTATAGCACAAGTTTTAGTTGGTCAACCTTTCGATACAACTAAAGTTAGATTACAATCATCAACAAATCCAAATACCTCACCAATTGAAGTTGTTAGATCATTATTGAAAAATGAAGGTCCTTTGGCATTTTATAAAGGTTCATTATTACCATTAATTGGTATTGGAGCTTGTGTATCAATTCAATTTAGTGTTAATGAATATATGAAAAGAGTTTTCACATATGTTAATAATGGTCCTGGTAATATGACAATTGGACAATTCTTTATTGCAGGTGGTTTAGGTGGTTTTGCTAATGGATTTTTAGCAGGTCCAATTGAACATGTTAGAATTCGATTACAAATTCAAACAAAGACTACATCAACAATTGCTAATAATAGAATTTATAAAGGACCATTTGATGTTTTAAGACATCTAAATGAAGTTGGTGGAATTAGTACTATTTATAGAGGTATTGTTCCAACATTATTACGTGAATCTTTAGGTATTGGTATTTATTTTATGACATTTGAAGCATTAGTGCAAAATTCAATGAAGAAAAATAATTTATTAAGAAAACAAGTTGAATCATGGAAATTATGCTTATATGGTGGTTTATCAGGTTATACAATGTGGCTTACATGTTATCCAATTGATGTTATAAAAAGTAAATTACAAACTGATACATTAGGTAATTGGAAATATAAGAATAGTTTATCAGTTATTAAAGATTTATGGAAAACACAAGGATGGAAAGGCTTCTTTGTAGGATTTACCCCAACAATTCTTCGTGCTGCTCCTGCTAATGCTGCAACATTTGTTGCATTTGAATGGACAATGCGTTTATTAAACTAGAGACCATTGTAGATTTACTACTATATATATATTTACGTAATAATTTAAAAAACTACTAACTAATTGAGTCACAATACTCGACAATAACCGAAGTTCAATGATTTCAATGAGTGATTGTTTTAATTTGGTAAGTTAATGATACTTCTTTTTAGAAGATTTATAAGTAAACAACCAAACAAAATGAATTTTATGGATCCAAAAAGTGTTTATAATCTCTCAAATATTCGAGAAGATTTAATTAGAATGGAAGATACAATTATCTTTAATTTAATTGAAAGATCAGATTTTTATACAAATCCATCAATTTATGTAAATGATTCTGATAAGATTAAAATACCAAATTTTAATGGATCATTTCTTGATTGGCTTTTCCAACAACATGAAACAATTGAATCACAAGTTAGAAGATATCAATCACCTGATCAATATCCATTTTATCCAAAAGTTATTAAAGAATCTTTCTTACCACCAATTAAATATCCAAAATTATTAGCAAATTATTTTAGAGAAGTTAATGTTAATAATGAAATAATGGAAATTTATATAAAGGAAATGATTCCAAGAGTTGCTAAAAAAGAGGGTGATGATGATGAAAATTTTGGTTCAACTGCAATAAGTGATATTATAACATTACAAAGTATAAGTCGTAGAATTCATTTTGGTATGTTTGTTGCTGAAGCAAAATTTCAAGCTGATAGAGAATTATATACAAAATTAATAAATGATAAAGATATTGATGGAATTGTTGAAAATATAACAAATTCAGCAGTTGAAGAGAAAATTTTAAATAGATTATTAGTTAAGGCAAAGACATATGGTACTGATCCAACATCACATGAAAGTAATAATAAAGTTCACCCAGAGGCAGTTGTTGGAATTTATAAGGATTGGGTTATTCCATTAACAAAGAAAGTTGAAGTTGAATATTTATTACGTAGACTTGAAGATGAATTTTAAATAATAGTAATAATATTAATCTTTATATAAGAACTATATAATATAAAAATTCTTTAAAAAGCAATAAACACAAAAAAACTAACCATAAATAACCCTAATATCTAACTACTTCTCTTTAATTCGAAATTTTTTAATTTAGCTTCATCACTTAATTTATCATCAACAATTCCACGTTTATAAAAATGATCCAGTACTTCTCTAACATCAGCTAAACTGAAAGTCATCGATAGTTTTCTCCACCATAAAAATCTATTAATTCTATCTTGTTTTGTATCACCTAAACCATAATTTGTATAAGCATGAAATAAATCATCCTCTGATTTTTCATGAACTGAAACATTTGAACTTGATAAACTTTTATTATATTCTTCACCAATTAAATCATCAAAAAGGTATAAATGAGTTAATTGTAAACAACCATAAATTGTTAATGTTAATAAAGTACTTAAAATAATTGTCCTTTTATTATCTTTAAAATCTTGTTTCCAATCACCATTTTTAGATGTATTCCAAGTTTTATCATTTTGAAATCCATATGCAGTTTCATAACCATATTTATATTTATCTTCCCAAGTACCTGTCTCATAAGAAGTAAAATTTGATTTATAAAAATTTGATTGATAATTTGTTGAATTATGATTACGATATTGATAACTTGATGGATTATACATATTTGGATTTGTTCTTAAATTAATATTATCATTCCAACCAATTTTATAATTATCATAATTTGATTTAGATATTGGATTTTTAAGTAAATTATATGCTGATAAGATTTTTTTAAATCTTTCATCCTTAGTTTTATCAGTAATTGAAGTTGTTGTATGAGAATTGGAATCAGGATGATAAATTTTTGCAAGTTTAAAGAAAATTTTCTTTAATTGTTTTGGATTAATTGAATCATTTGAATTTATATTTAGTATATCATATGGTGAAGCATTTTTATTAGTTGGGTATGAGTTAATAATTAATTCGATATCATTATTTAATTGATTTAAATTTGAATTTGAATCTGTTGTTTGAGCATAATAACGGTTAAATCGGAGATAATTTTTAGTACAAGTAGTAGTAGTACCATATTGTAAATAAAATTTATTTAAACATCGTAAGTTACTACTACATTTATTCAATAGCATGACGATATTTAAAGAAAGATAGGAGAAAAAGAAGTGTATATTATAATTAATGTATGATATACAACTTCAAAGTCATCACCATCAAATAATGATCTTTAAGACATTGCCTTAATCAATCAAAAGATGATGTTTAATATATTATACTCAGTTAAAAAAAAAATGCTCATAAACCGGGGATTGTTCCAAATATGGAGAATTATCCGAATGAACGATTACATAAAGATGAATTATGGGGGGGTTATCAACCAGTTAAATTGCTCTTTAAAGAGCCAATAGTATGTGATGATTGGAGAGTTATAACTAAGATATATGTAGGATTATGTATTTTTTTTCAAAATAAAACACCAATGACAATAACATCAATGCTAAGAAAGACCATTATGATCACTATCACATCCCGATGCCTTTAATAATTGAAATCAAAGACCGTTATAATAGGAAGAGATAAAGATAAAAAAAGTAAACGCCATAGTCCCATCGACTCTAAGACCAGTAAAAATATATCACGTGCCATTCACGTGACCATTACGTAATACAACAATAAAAATAAGTTTTTCTAGAAATCAAATTAATTATATTAAATTAGTCATAACAGTTAACTTCAACTGAAAAATACTAAGAACACCGCGTTTACAATTAAATTCCGTTATCGGAATACTATTATCCAGTATATTAAGAAGCACTGTTTAGATTTATTATTATTAAGATAATAATATAATGGATAAATGGGAGAATCTCCGGGGTTGAACTTTTTGTTTTAAAATTATTTTTTTTTTCCATTGATTTTATTTATATCTTGATCAATTTGGTGTTTTTTTTTTTTCAATTGATTTTTTCTTTCCGTTATATCTTTATCTATACTCTTCTTTTTACTTTAATTATTACCAATTCATTAAACAAAACACCAAACACCATCTTAAATAATGAGTGAAAAAATTGAAAAGAAACCAATTACATTTTCAAATCTTTTATTAGGTGCAGGTTTAAACCTTGCAGAAGTTTCAACTTTAGGTCAACCATTAGAAGTTACGAAAACTACAATGGCAGCAAATAGAGATTTTGGTTTATTTAAATCTATTAAACATATTTGGAATAGAGGTGGTGTTTTAGGTTTTTATCAAGGTTTAATTCCTTGGGCTTGGTTTGAAGCTTCAACTAAAGGTGCAGTTTTATTAGCTGTTATGACTGAAGGTGAATATCAATTTAGAGTTTTAGGTGCTTCTCCATTCGTTTCTGGTATTGGTGGTGGTATGCTTGGTGGTTTATCACAAGCTTATCTTACAATGGGATTTTGTACTTGTATGAAAACTGTTGAAATTACTCGTTCAAAGGATACTTCAAAGAGTACATTACAAGTTTTCAAAGAAATTTATCAAAAGGAAGGTATTAAAGGTATTAATAAAGGTGTTAATGCAGTTGCAATGAGACAATGTACTAATTGGGGTTCAAGATTTGGTTTAGCTAGATTAGCAGAAGATTGGATTAAAACTTTTTCAAATAAGGGTAAAGATGATAAATTAAATGCATTTGAAAAAATTTTAAGTTCAATAATTGGTGGTGGTTTAAGTGCTTGGAATCAACCTTTTGAAGTTGCTAGAGTTGAAATGCAAAGTAGAGTTAATGATCCAAATAGACCAAAAAATTTAACTGTTGGTAAAACTTTAAAATATGTTTATCAAACTCATGGTATTAAAGGTTTATATAAAGGTGTTACTCCAAGAATTGGTTTAGGTGTTTGGCAAACAATTTTTATGGTTTCATTAGGTGATTATGCAAAGGAATATATTGCTGGTATTGGTAAGGCAAAAGCTTTGAAATAGATTTTTAATAATAATATTTTTGATAAATATAGATATTAATACTTTACTAAACTTATATTAAAAAAATAATTAATTAATTGAAAAAAAAATTAGAATTACAATTAAAAAAATTTAGTAGTATATAGATGAAACGAATGTAAATTGTAAATGAATCAATAAAGAAACTTTGATTTGATTTGATTTGATTTGAATGAATGACTTTAGTTAGAAAGGTATATAAAGTGTTTTGTTTGTATGTGCATGTATTAGGCTCATCTTTGAACTCCCCATTTATCATAACAATATAATCCAATAAATGTTAATGATAAACCAAAATATTGTTGAAAATTAAGGTTAATACCTTCAATTATAATTGAACATGAAATAATTATAATTCTCTTTAAAATATTAGCAATTGAATAATTAACTGGTGAAACCATACCTAAAATTTGAAATGCTGTTAATGATTGAATAAAATGTGAAATTCCATAATAAATAATTAATTTAATAATTCTTGAATTTAAATTTAAAATTGATAAATTTTTTAAATTTGAATAATTACCAATTTCAGAAATAATATAAAATGGTAATGTAAGTATAAATCCAACAATTGAACAATAAAATAATACTGATAATTTATCTAATTTTTTATTATTTGATGATTCATGTGGTAAATATTTTTTATTTAATTCAGTTGATGAATTATTAACTGAATTTTGATATGAATTCAATGGTGATACCATGGGGTATTCAAGTTCATTAATATTTGAACTACTATTATTATTATTTTGAAAATTAAAATATGTTGGTTTAATATTTTCCCTTGAAGGATAAGAATCAATTGAAACTGGTAAAAGTGGTGTAGAAATTGCAGATTCAGGTTTGGTTATTTTCCAATTAAATCTACTTAAAAAGGCTTTAGCTCTTGATTCATCATCATCATCATCATCAGTATTAAAGCTACTTTTCCTAATTTTATTATAAATATAATCACTCTTTATATCATCAATATCATTATTATCAGTATTATCCTTTTCATCATCCCAAGTTAAGATTTTCTTAGCAAAGATATTTTGACTTACAAAGATTAACATTGAAATAAATGCAAATATTGCACCTTTAATAAATAAAGAATTTGAAATTTTTAAATTATCATTTCTTGTACAAGATAACATAACACCTGTAATTAATGGAATTAAAGTAATATAAGTTTTATATTGGAATTTTTTATTGAAAAAAAATCTATAAATTAAAACTGTTGTTAAAGGAGATAAAGCTTTAATTGTATGAACTAATGAAACTGGTATAATTGAAGTTGAATTATGACTTGCAATTTGACCTAAGAATTGAAATAATCCCATTGGTATAGTTGTCTTTAATATTAAATTTGAAGGTAAAAGAAAATTATTTAAAATTGAATAATTATTATTTATTAATAAAGGTGGGAAAGTACCATTTGGGAAATTTTGATGAATATTTAATTTACCAATTTGATAAAATAATTTAATTGAAAATAATAAAATTAAACATAATAAAGCATTTATAATAAATTGAATTTCAGTTAATGAAACAGGATATTTAAAATCAATTAAAATTTGTTTTGTTGTTGAAGATGAAATAACTGAAGTAAAATACCAAATAAAGCATAAAAATATTAATTTTAAATTAAAATTTGGTAATTTTTTTAAAAAAGTATTTAAATTGTGAATTGGCACAATGAATAACTTTTTTAACATTGAATAAAAATGAAATTTTTTAGATAGATAATGTTAGAAAAAAGTAAAATGTGCTATTAAAGAATGAGAAGGAGATGAAAAGAGATTATAAATAAAGTAAAGTTAAAGTATATATATGTTATTATTATAATAAAAACAAAAAGATTAAAATGTGAAAATTTATAAAAATTCATGTTGGTGTCTCATTCTGTTTACTGTTTACTATTTACGATTACATTTAATTTGTTTAATATAGGTGACATTCTAGAATTAAAAGTGGGTAAAAAAAAAATGATTACGTAAGTATCGTGTCACGTGACGGTCACGTGATTATAAAATAATTATTTTTTTTAATATTATTAAAAAAAAAATTGTTGGGCAAAAAACGGTTTATCTCTCTTTATAATAAAATTTATAATCTCACCGAGAAATACTTTGATATTTTTTTAACATGATTATTCTCTAATCATCATAATTTCTTTTTATATTTTACCTTTTGACATTTTTTAGATTTGATTTTAATTTTACCTTTTATTTATTTATTTAATATATTAAGACCCCGTTTCCTTTAACTTTTCGTTATTATTTTATTTTATTATTATATTATCATATTATTATATTATTATCTTTATATCCTTTTATTCTTTTATTATTTCCCTTCCCCCCTTCTTTTAAACATCTTTTATCACTGATTGATCTTAACCCTATATTATGTCATCTGTAACTATTTCAAAATCTATTACTAAAAATTTATCTGCAGTTGATACTTTAGGTAATAAATTTACTGCTCCTGATTATACAATTAAACAAATATTAGATTCAATTCCAAAAAAATGTTATAATAGATATTTAACTTCATCTTTTTATTACGTTTTCAGAGATATCGCTTTATGTATTACTTTTGGTTCAATTGCTCAATATTTAATTCCAAAAATTGATAATTATTATCTTAGAGCTGCTTCTTGGTTAATTTATGCATTCATTCAATCTTTACCTTATACTGGTATATGGGTTTTAGCTCATGAATGTGGTCATCAAGCATTCTCTGATTATGGTTGGGTTAATGATACTGTTGGTTGGATTTTACATTCTTATCTTTTAGTCCCATATTTCTCTTGGAAATATTCTCATGGTAAACATCATAAAGCAACAGGTCATTTAACTAGAGATATGGTCTTTGTTCCACCAACAAAGGAACAATTTATTAAAAGAAATAATGTTATTTCATTATCTGAATTATCTGCTGATGCTCCAATTATTACTTTAAAAGATTTATTAATTCAACAATTTGGTGGTTGGTTAGCTTATTTAGTTACTGATGTTACTGGTCAACCTCATCCTGAATTAGGTAATAAATGGTATTCTTCATTATTAGCTTCACATTTTAATCCATCATCTCCAATTTTTGAAAAGAGAGATTATTGGTATATCGTTTTATCTGATTTAGGTATCCTTTCACAATTTTTCATACTTTATCAATGGATTAATCATTTTGGTTGGTTTAATTGTTTTGTTCATTGGTTCTTACCATATGTTTTAACTAATCATTGGTTAGTTTTCATTACTTATTTACAACATTCAGATGTTACCCTTCCTCATTATGAAGATAATGAATGGAATTTTGCAAGAGGTGCAGCTGCAACAATTGATAGAAAATTCGGTTTTATTGGTCCTTTCTTCTTCCATGATATTATTGAAACTCATGTTTTACATCATTATGTTTCAAGAATTCCTTTCTATAATGCTAGAATTGGTACAAAGGCAATTAAAGAAGTTATGGGTGATAATTATGCTTCCTCTGATGAAAATATGTGGGTTACTTTATGGAAATCTGCTAGATATTGTCAATTCGTTGATGGTAATAATGGTATTAAAATGTTCAGAAATGTTAATGGTTTAGGTGTTGATCCAACTAAATAATTTCTTAATAATTCATTCATCTCTTAGTCTATTATTTTCTCTAATCATTATCCCTTATACATATTATATTAAATATTATATAAAATTATAAATATAATTAATAATTATCTATAGAATATATTATCTACTTACTTACTTACTTAGTTTCATAGTCATTTATTAGTTATATTTATATTTATACTACTCCCATTACACAATTATAGTACAAAAATTAAAGATGTCCAATTTTGACGACGAAGAAGCATTATTTGATGATATTTATGCTGAAGAACTTTTTTTTGTTACATACCCATTGGATTTTTAATACAATAACAAACAGTTATTGGCATTGAAATAACTAAAACTAAATATTGTAAAATCATATATAATCCAATACAATTTAATGGAGTACAAGTTTTATCATCAGGTTTCATTGCAGCTGCAGTTAAATAAATTTGAACTGTTGCACTTGGTAATGAATATTCCATTATACAAACAAATATTGCCATTGGATCATTAATCCATCCAATATTTTTTAATCTTGTAATGAAAACTGTACCAATAATTGGTAATATACATAATCTGAAAATTGTATGACAAATTGCACTTTTCCAAAATCCTTTAGGTACTTGACTAAATTCTAATCTAGCTAAAACTGAACCAATTAATAATAATCCCATTGGAACACATGGATATCCTAAATATTCTGCATATAATAGTATAAAATTTAATGCAGGTTGCTTATTTGGTGCATTAGGTAATTGAACTGTACCTGTATTGACAAATAATGCTTTTACCCATGGGATTAATGCTATAATAATAGATATAACTAAAACAATTGAATTTGGCTTTTTAAAATTTGACATAAAGAAAACAATGAAACTTAAATGATTTTTATTTAAAAATTTAGTTATTCTATTCTCTTGTTCATTCTCAGTTTGGTGAACACTTGTTATATTTGTTTCAGTTATAATTTTCATTGTATTTGACATATTTTGATTAAATGGTTGAACATTAGAATATTCTCTAATAAGTTCTTGATTTAATGATATTATATCATCATTTGAATTACAAATTGAATTAGTTTCATGATTGGTAAAATTTCTAGCTGATGCAACTTTAGATAATGCTATATTGGATGAAAATGATTTATTAGTTATAACTTTACTTAAATGTGATACATTTGATTTAATTTCACTTAATGGTAATGGATTTAAATGTTCACTAAATCTTCTATGTCTGGTTGGATTATTCAAACTATTAAAATCACCTGTCATTATTGATGATGTTGGAGATATTGGACTCTCACTTGAATATGATTGTCGTGATTGTGATTGTGATTGTGGTTGTTGTAAAGATTCAACATGTGAAGTTGATGAAGTTTCTGATTCAACTGCTATATCTATATGTTCATCTACATCATCAATTTTCTTTTTTTCATTACTTTCCTCATCTGATGGGTTTTTATCCTTATATTCAAAATCCCATTCCACTAATTTAAACAATCCACAATTAAACTGTACCATAACATACATAGCTAACCAAATAATAACATAAGCAGTACCTTTATTTTGTTGATCTAATGTGAAAATGGTAACTGCTTGAATATATGAAATTGGTAAATCAGAGACATTTTGCATTATACCAGCTAATAAAGCACCACCAACCCATCTATTATTTGCATTTTTAGGTATTGGAGTAAAATAAACAATTAAAATTGCAATACATGAATTAATCAAATACATTATAAAAGAACAAAAGCAAATAACACCAATTGTTTTAATATCACTAATTGAAATATATGAAACAATTTTATCGAAAACTAATGAAGGCATGAAAATCATCATAACCATATCAGAGAATGCTCTTGCAGCTGTAACACCAAAATAACCTTTCCTTGTTAGTAAAAATCCTGTACCTATAATCATATACATTCGTATCATCGGTATAACCGATGAATATATTATCTCTCCTAATGGTGCCCCTGCCATTATTACCTCCCAAAAGAAAGACTAAATGAAGCAAACTGAAAAAGAATTTGAAAAATATATTTTTAAGATTGTAATTATTCATGTAAATATTTATATCGGTCTCGCGGACTTAGATTACCGAAATTATTTAATTGATATGATTCTGATTATGGGTAACGATACCCGTTAGATTGGATTGGATGGATAAGGTCATTATTGAAATGGGATAAAGGAATTATATTTATATAATGTGTAAGATAGACTACAAAGCTTGATTATTACATGTAATGTATTTATTTATCACTTTCAATTTTAGATCAATAGTAGATCAATTCACTATAAGTAACTCAAACAACACCCCTAGTTATATATAACAGGAAGAGCTACACCCCCCAACGGTGCTTGCCCCAGTGATAGAAAAAATATTTTTCTTCCATTGTTCCAAATTTTCACTGTTTCAACATACACACGGAATTTACTCTATCTATCTATTTTGTATAGAAGAAGGAAGAAGGAATATTAAAAGAAGAAGTTTACGTAATGTAAAGATTACGTAATACCAAAAACTAAATGAAAAAATTGAAAAAAAAAATTTTCAACTTTTCCAAATGGTGACAATTCGTGTCCGGTGGATTTGATTCAAAATTTTTCATTTCTTTTTATTATGTTGATGATTTGAATGTTGATTACTTTCTAGATTGCTGTATAGTCTATATATTATCTTCTCTTCTTCTTCTTCTTCTTTTTCTTTCTCTCTCTCCTTTAGTTAAGTATTTTCAATGGCTTCAATTGCTCCTGTAACTACTAAAAAGGTTACCAATAACCTTCACGCAAAGGATTTATATGGTAAAGATTTTCAAGCACCTGATTATTCAATTGCTGAAATTATTAATATTATCCCAAAAGATTGTTTTAAACGTGATTTAATTAAATCTTTATCATTCGTTTTCCGTGATATTTTTTTCCTTATATTATTTGGTTATATTGCAAATACTTTTATTCCTCAAATTCCAAGTAAAAATTTAAGATTTTTAGCATGGACAACTTATACTATAATTGAATCATTCCCAATGGTTGGTCTTTGGATTTTAGCTCATGAATGTGGTCATCAAGCATTCTCTGATTATGGTTTAATTAATGATTTTGTTGGTTGGATTTTACATTCTTATACTGGTAATCCTTATTTCTCTTGGAAACTTTCTCATAAAAAACATCATCAACATACTGGTCATATTGATAAAGATATGGTTTTCATTCCTCCAAGAACAAAAGATTGGAAAAAAAAACATAATGTTATTTCTTTAAAGGAAGTTACAGTTGATGCACCAATTTCAACAATTATTACTTTAATTATTCAACAAGTTGTTGGTTTTCAAACTTATTTAGCAATTGATGCAACTGGTCAAAAACATCCTGAATTAGAGAAAAGATGGATTGATCAATTTAAAGCTTCACATTTTAATCCAAATTCTCCAATTTTCGATAAAGGTGATTATTGGTTAATCGTTTTATCAGATTTAGGTATTTTAACAACTTTATTCGTTGTTTATCAATGGATTATGAATTTTGGTTGGTTTAATTGTATGGTTCATTGGTTTATTCCTTATTTATTAGTTAATCATTGGATTGTCTTTTTAACTTATTTACAACATACTGATGTTACCCTTCCTCATTATGAAGATAATGAATGGAATTTTGCAAGGGGTGCAGCTGCAACAATTGATAGAGAATTTGGTTTCGTTGGACAATTTTTCTTTCATGATATTATTGAAACTCATGTTTTACATCATTATGTTTCAAGAATTCCTTTCTATAATGGTAGAAAGGCAACAAAGGCAATTAAAGAATTTATGGGTGATAATTATAGACATAGTGATGAAAGTATGTTTATCTCATTATGGAAATCTTTAAGATCTTGTGAATTCGTTGAAGGTGATAATGGTATCTTAATGTACAGAAATCGTAATAATATCGGTCTCACTCCAATCGATAATTAATTCAATTATCGGTATATATATTATACCTCCTCCATCTATGTGGATTGATGGAAATTGGAAAAAATTTAACATTTTTTTTTTCTTTCTAATTCATTCATTTATTCATTGTTTCATTCTTTGTGATTATTGTATTTTGTTATTTTATTCTTAGATTATTGGATTTTACTTTCTTTTATTCCTCGACTTTACTATATTTATCTTGCCAAATATTTAGAAAAAATTTTTTTATTATATTTATTGAATAGTATATGCTTGTCTTATAAAGAAAATAATTACTTAAACAACGGGTATATATTAGTAATCACACAGACATGTATATTAGAGAAATTCAATTACATTTTGGATAACATTTTCATTCATATTTTTACCCCATAATAGATCTAAATGTTCATATCCATTAATACCGAAAACTCTTAATTCATTTAATTCATTTGATTTATCAATTGAATTAACTTTTATAACTTCAGTTTCACTATTATTTTCATTTTCGTCATTAACTTCACCATCAGCTTTTGAATTATTTTCAATAATAACTTCAAAATTTTCATAAATTTTCTTTTTACCAACAACTATACCATCTTTAATTTGTGTAATTGTTTGATGACTAAATTCAGGCAGTTGATTAATTAAAATATCAATATCAACTAATGAATCATTCATACCATAAATAATTAAAATTTTAGGTATTTTAATAGTTTCCCTTGTTGGATATTCAAATGGCTGAAAATAATCTCTTTCTTGATACATTTGAAATTTTTTTGATTTAATAATTTGAAACCAATGAACAACACATTTAACTGATGTTGTTGAATAAAGATGATAATAAGAAATTAATTTCTGAATTATATCAATATTTTTACTTTTCCAACTAAATAATAAATCATTTGGTAAATCAATTAATTTTATAAACATTGGTGGATAAGTTATATTTCTCCAAAATAAAACTGATTTCATTAATATTTTTTTACCAAATAATTTATAAAGCAATTCAGGATCAAAATTAATAATTGAATTAATAAGCCAATTGGATAATTTCTTTGGAGTTGTTGCAGGTGCAATCAATACAAGTTTTTCAATTTTTTCATTTAGATCATCATTAATTGAAACAGATGATAAAATTTGTGAACAACCTTGACTAAATCCAATATAAATTAATTTTTCAATATTTTTCAATTTTAAAATATAATTAATTGATGATGGTATATCATACATTGCAAATTCATCAATTGAAAAATTCCAAAATTCAACATCACTTGGATCATATTTTTCATGTTTATTAGAATATTTATTGCCTCTATTATTACCAAGAAAAACATCAAATCCTAATTCACATAATCTAAATGGTAAATTATCATCTCTATTAAACATAACACACCAAACATCACTTGTCATTAATAATCCATGTTGAAAATAAATTGCTCTATTATTTGATTTGAAACCATTTTTAATTGGGTCAAGTCTATGAATAGTTAATTTAAACCCATCATGAGTTGGAACTAAATGAGATTCAGATATGAAACCATTTAATTCAGCAATTTCTTGGAAACTTTCAAAATTTCTTAATTTTTCAACTTTCTGTAAAACTTCATCATCTAATTTTTCATTCTCAGTTTCATTTATAAATTCATTATATTTTTCATTATTCGATTTAAAAAATGTAAAAATAAATCTACTTAACATTGTACAAACTTTAATAATTGAATTTGGTAATAAAATTGTAATTGATGAAATAATTTGTTCTAAAATAATTAATGAAATTGAAATTGCATTCTCAACTTTTTGTAATGTACTTATTCTTTCATCAATAATATTGCCTTTCTTATCAATATTAGTATGTCTGACATTATCATCATCGCCATCGCCATCACCATCTTTACCATCCCGTATTCTATCTTCATTATCTTCTATTGCATCATCCCCATTTTCATTATTAATTTCAGTCAATGCATTAAGTATATTCCGTTGAGATAAGTTAATCGGAGATGCATTAATATTTTCAACTTGTTCACTTACTGATCTTCTATGTGTTCTCCGTTTAGGAGTAGTCATTGGAGATACCATTCCTTGTGTTCCGAATGAAATAAAGAAGGCTTTGAAATAAAAAGAAATGAATGTTGTGTCTTTTTAATTTAAATTTAACCTGTTCTGCAAATGGGTGGCTCATCGGAAAGTTTCTTTATTTTCACTACATTAAAATCCCGCGCAAAAATCTTTAAATAATAGACGCCAATTTCCCGAGACGTTCGTCCACTTTTGCAATGGACTTTTTCAGTGAGTAATAAAATTTTATTATTATTAAAATTTCAACAGCTTTTTACAGTACATGAAATTTAGTTGAAATTGTGTAAATTGAAATGGGTTTTTCTTTCTTTTCTGATTTCTTTCATTTCTCTTATCTCCTTTCACTAGACAATGTCTGAAGAAGGTGAACAATCTGCTCATTTCTCATTCCCAAGGGAAGAAGAAAAAATTTTAAAACATTGGGAAGAAATTGATGCTTTCCATACTTCATTAAAATTAAATGAAGATAAACCTGCATTTACATTTTATGATGGTCCTCCATTTGCAACTGGTACTCCTCATTATGGTCATTTCTTAGCTTCAACTATTAAAGATATTATTCCAAGATATGCTAATATGAATGGTTTCTCAGTTGAAAGAAGATTTGGTTGGGATACTCATGGTTTACCTGTTGAACATGAAATTGACAAGAAATTAGGTATCTCCTCAAAGCAAGATGTTATGGATTTAGGTATTGATAAATATAATCAAGAATGTAGAGATATTGTTATGAGATATGCATCTGAATGGAAATATGCAATTACAAGACTAGGTAGATGGATTGATTTTGAAAATGATTATAAAACTTTATATCCAACTTTTATGGAATCTTGTTGGTGGGCTTTTAAAGAATTATATAAAAAAGAAGCTGTCTATCAAGGTTTAAGAGTTATGCCTTATTCAACTGGTGTTACTACTGCTCTATCTAATTTTGAAGCAGGTTTAAATTATAAAGATGTTAATGATCCTGCAGTTACTGTTGCTTTCCAATTAGCTAATGATGAAAAAACTTTCTTAGTTGCTTGGACTACTACTCCATGGACTTTACCTTCAAATATTGCATTATGTGTTAATCCTGAACTTGAATATTCTAAAATTTTCGATGAAGAAAAACAAGTTACTTATATTATGTTGGAATCATTAATTAAAAACTTATATAAGAAACCAAAGGATGCTAAATTTAAAATTACAGGTACTATTAAAGGTTCTGAATTAGTTGGTTTAAAATATGTCCCATTATTTGACTATTTTAAGGAAAAATTCAATGAAACTGGTTTTAGAGTTATTGGTGCATCTTATGTTTCCGATGAATCAGGTACTGGTATTGTTCATCAAGCTCCAGCTTTTGGTGAACAGGATTTTGATGAATGTACCGCTAATGGTGTTATTTCTGAAAAATTAACCCCTCCAAATCCTGTTGATGATGATGGTAAATTTACTGATGAAGTCTCAGATTTCAAAGGTTTATATGTTAAAGATGCTGATAAAGAAATTATGAAATATTTAACTGCTAAGGGTAATTTATTATTACAAGGTCAAATTAGACATAGTTATCCATTCTGTTGGAGATCTGATACTCCTTTATTATATAGAACTGTTCCAGCTTGGTTTATTAGAGTTAAAGAAATTATTCCACAAATTCTTGATTCTGTTAATGAAACTAGATGGGTTCCAAGTAATATTAAGGAAAAAAGATTCAGTAATTGGATTGAAAATGCAAGAGATTGGAATGTTTCAAGAAATAGATATTGGGGTACTCCAATTCCTTTATGGGTCTCTGATGATGGTGAAGAAGTTGTCTGTATTGGTTCAATTGAAGAATTGAGACAATTATCAGGTGATGATTCAATTACTGATATTCATAGAGATAAGATTGATCATATTACTATTCCTTCCAAGCAAGGTAAAGGTCAATTAAAGAGAATTGAAGATGTTTTCGATTGTTGGTTTGAATCTGGTTCTATGCCTTATGCTTCAAAACATTATCCATTTGAAAATAAAGAAAAGTTTGCTAATTCTTTCCCAGCTAATTTCATTTCTGAAGGTTTAGATCAAACTAGAGGTTGGTTCTATACTTTATCTGTTTTAGGTACCCATTTATTTGGTAGAGTTCCTTATAAGAATGTTATCGTTTCAGGTATTATTTTAGCAGGTGATGGTAAGAAAATGTCAAAGAGATTAAAGAATTATCCAGATCCTAATTTAATTACAACTAAATACGGTGCGGATGCTCTTAGATTATATTTAATTAACTCACCAGTTCTAAGAGCTGAAACTTTGAAATTCAAGGAAGAAGGTGTTAAAGAAGTTGTCTCTAAAGTTTTATTACCATGGTGGAACTCTTATAAGTTCTTAGAAGGACAAATTGCTTTATTGAAAAAATCTGAAAATATTGATTTCAAATTTGATGAAAATTCTAAATCTGATAATGTTATGGATAGATGGATTTTAGCTTCTTTACAATCATTAATTAAATATATTCATGAAGAAATGGGTGAATATAGATTATATACTGTTGTTCCAAACTTATTAGGATTAATTGACCAATTAACTAATTGGTATATTAGATTAAATAGAAGAAGATTAAAGGGTGAAAATGGTATTCCAGATTGTTTGAAAGCACTAAATACTTTAACTGAAACTTTATTCATCTTAGTTAGAGCAATGGCACCATTTACTCCATTCTTATCTGATGCAATTTATCAAAGATTAAGACCATTATTTACTGAAGAAACTTTAAATAAATATGGTGTTGATCATAGATGTGTTCATTTCTTATCATACCCAACTGTTAATGAAGAACTTTTCGATGAAAAGATTGAAACTGCTGTTGGTAGAATGCAAAAAATTATTGATTTAGGTAGAAATATTAGAGAAAAGAAAACTATTTCATTAAAGACTCCATTAAAGGAATTGGTTATTTTACATTCTGATAAAGATTACTTAAATGATGTTGAATCTTTAAAGAAATATATTATTGAAGAATTAAATGTTAGAGAAGTTATCATTACATCTGATGAAGACAAATATGGTGTTGAATATAGAGCAGTTGCAGATTGGCCTGTTTTAGGTAAGAAATTAAAGAAAGATGCAAAGATTGTTAAGGCAGGATTACCAAAACTAACATCTGATGAAGTTAAAGATTTCCTTAAATCCGGTAAAGTTACTGTTTCAGGTATTGAATTAACATCTGAAGATTTAAATGTCTTAAGAGGTTTACCAGATTCCAAAACTTTATCAGGTCAAGAATCAAGATCCGAAGCTGATGTATTAATTATTTTAGATATTAATTTATATCCAGAACTAGAAACTGAAGGTATTGCAAGAGAATTAATTAACAGAATTCAAAGATTAAGAAAGAAATTTGGTCTTGAACAAACTGATGAAGTTTTAGTTCAATATGAAGTTAAGAAAGATGATTGTGATATTGAAAAAGTTATCAAAGATCATTCAGAAATTTTACTTAAGATTACTAAAGTTCCAATGGAACATATCTCTGAATCTGATAAAACCATGATTGGTGAAGAAGATGCAACTATCAATGATACTGTTATTGCATTAAGACTTCTCAAATTATAAATTCTTTAGTTCCCTCTCTATATATATATATATAGTTTAAATATTTTATAAGAATAATCGTTTCATTTGAATTATAAAAGGAAAAGAGACAAATAACAGTGTAACTGTGAAATAGTTACCCGCACTTAGCTGTATAGTTTTTTTTTTTTTTGGAAATCAAAATAAACATGTTTTTCGGTATCTTAGGTTAAGATTGAGTCTTGAATCATTGAATCAGAGCTTAACAAGTACATTTTAATAACCATTCACAGTTTTATTGAACTGAAGGACACAGCTGAAACATATTTGAAATAATAGAATGTCATTTGGATCAAGATTAGGAGGTTTCGGAGCTAATGTTTCAACAATCAGTAATACATCAACTTTAGGTAATACAACAACAGCAACAGGTTCATTACAAGATTTACAAAATGATATAGTCGTTCCAAATATAGGGGATGATAGTGTAAGTGATATAGCATTTTCACCACAAGCTGAATTTATGGCAATTTCTAATTGGGATAAAAAAAATAGAATTTTCGAAATTACTAATAATGGTACAGTTGAAGGTAGAGCATTATATGAACATGAGGGACCTATACTATCAACAAGATTTACAGCAGATGGTACTAAAGTAATTAGTGGAGGTGCCGATAAACAAGTTAAATTATTTGATTTAGCATCACAACAAGCACAAACTATTGGTATTCATAATGATGCAGTTAAAGCTGTTAGACATGTTACATGTGGACCACAAAATACCCCTTGTGTTGTTAGTGGATCGTGGGATAAAACTATTAAATATTGGGATATGAGACAACAAAATCCAATTTGTACATTAAATATGCCAGAAAGAGTTTATGCAATGGATTCATCACAACAACTATTAGTTGTTGGTACAGCTGAGAGACATGTCGTGATTATAAATCTAAATAATCCTGATACAATTTTTAAATCAACTTTATCACCATTAAAATATCAAACTAGAACAATTGGATGTTATCCAAAGGGTGATGGTTATGGAATTGGTTCAATTGAAGGTAGATGTGGTATTCAATATATTGATGATATACAACAAAAGCAAAATGGATTTTCATTTAAATGTCAAAGAGTTAATAAAACTGCAACAAAGGAATCAAATATTTTTTCATTAAATTCAATTGTTTTTAATCCTCAATTTGGTACTTTTGCAACTGCTGGTTCAGATGGTACATTCTCATTCTGGGATAAAGATTCAAGACATCGTTTGAAAGGTTTCCCTTCATTAAATGCAACTATACCAGTTGTTAATTTTAATAGAACAGGTATGTTATTTGCATATGCTTTAAGTTATGATTGGAGTAAGGGACATCAAGCAAATACACCAAATTATACTAATACTGTTAGAATACATGTATGTAATGAGGATGAAGTTAAACCAAAACCAAAAAGGAAGTAAGGATACTTGTATAAATTGTTTTAAGTAGCTGATTTTTTCAAATACAATTATGCTTAATGCGTGTAAAATTCTATAAATAATAATGAAAACTTTAATAAAAAGTAGGTTCATATAATATCGAAACAAATTTGAACAAAGTAAGAAAGTAAATATACAAAGTTAAGTGAATAGAAAAGTTTATTTGATTTGAATTTGAAATTTAAAATTCAGTGGTTTTGTTAAGAAGGGAATTAGGATCTCTAAATTCCATTCCTTTCAACGTTGTCGCCCCAGAAATCAGGTAACATTTCAGTGTTATCTTCAGCAGTATATAATCCAAAATCAAAGAATTGTTCAGAGACATTAAAATCTCCTAATAATTGTGGATCATCTTCAATACCACATCCTCCTGTATTAGTAGCCTGTTGTCTAGGGTCAGTTTCTCCCGCCTTGGTACCAGCCTTGGCATTTTTCTTTGCTGCTCCCTTTGTAGCAGGTTTTTCCGATGTTGATTTTTTAGTAGTCCTTCCCTTGCGTATACGTTTATTATCACCAGGTGGTGCAATAGTTGATTTATCATTATTTAAATCTGTAGTTACACCTTCTTTAACACTTTCAAGTGGAGTAGTTGCATCTTCTTTAATGATTGGAGTTGTAGCAGATGAAGAATTTTTCTTCTTTGTACGTTTGGTAGTATTAGAAGATGTTGATGATGCAATTACTGAACCATTTGGACTTAAAACTTTACCTGTCTGTGGAGTTGCAGGATTATTTGGAGTTGCAGGTGTAACAGGTACTGAAACTGAAACTGAATTCTTTCTGGACTTTCTTGGTTTCTTTCTACCATTAGCACCACTACCATCATTTGGAGTTCCACCATTAGTTGATTTTTTACCAGAATTTGGTGAAGGTTCAGTATTTGATGAACGTGAAGGTTTTGAAGAGATATTTTGTTGTAATTGACCTAACATATTAGAAAATTCAGCAAATTGAGAATCTGTCTCATTTTTACTACTATTATTATCTTTAGAATTAGAACTTAAATTTGAATTTGAGTTTGGATTTGAACTAGTATTCATATCTTGTAGTCTTTTTCTGTTTTCGGACTCTAACAATCTAAGATTTTCACCATATTCCTTAACTCCTTCATTTGGATAATTTTTTTTGACATAACCATTTGGAACTTGTTGATTCATATATGGTTGTTGCTGTTGCGGTGGTGGTTGTTGATCAAATGAATTTGCAGGAGTTGGAGCTTGTGATTGTGGTCTAGAAAATGAAGTGAATGTAGTTGGACTCATCATACTTGAATCTGTTCTTGGTCTTTTATTTGGAGATGGGCGTTGATTTGGTTGTGATTGCGAATGTAATTGTTGTTGTTGTTGTTGTTGAAGTGATAATGGGATAGCTTCATTTTTCATCATGTAGGGAGAAGTAGAATTAGCATAGTTTCTATTTTGTTGTTGTTGCTGTTGTTGATTTTGCATTATCTTTCTTTGAAAATTTTGATATTGCATTTGTCCATTAGGAATTTGAGTGGGTGGAATTGCTTGATCAGGTGGGATTTGACCAGGTGCAACTGGACCTTGTGGACTTGAACGATAATTAAAATTCGGACTTTGATTTGCATGATTATTATAAGGTTGTTGATTATAGCTTTGATTTGATTGACTGTGTGGTGAAACCCCATTCTTAGATGTGAAACTTGAATTTGGATTTATATATGAAGCATTTGGATCAGTTAAATGAGCTGGTGGTTGCGGTCCAGTAGGAACTCTTTGTTGTTGTGGTCTTGCAAAATCATTATCACTACTTGATGGTATTCCAGGAGTTCTTACATTTGGAGGTAAATCAATAGGTAATGGTTGATTCGCATGAGGTGAACCTTGAGATATTGTTTGTGAGGGTAATCCTTGATTTTGTGAAAGACGGGGGTTACCTTGTTTTCTTTGATTCCATGCAGCAGATGAAGCAATATTTTGCATTTCATATGGTTGATAACCATGAGGAGTATTTATTGGTTGACTTTGTTGACTTGGATGTTGAATATGATAACCTGGTTGTTGTTGTTGATGTTGTTGATTATATGCTTGTTGTTGGCTATAAGGTTGTTGAGGTGGTAATTGTTGTGGTAGTAGTGAAGGTCCTTGTTGTGGTGGTTGTTGTTGTGGGTGATGTAAAACAGCTTGTGGGTGGGGAGCTTGTTGTTGAGAAAGATGTACTGAGCCTTGTGGATGAGAAACGGGTTGTTGTTGTTGATGGTGTAATGAAGCTTGGGGATGTTGAGGATTGTACATATTATTTTGACTAAAGGAATTTTGTAAATTCATTTGCATTAATGAATCATGTTTATCCTTCGTTGAAATTAAATTATAATAATTTGAAGCATTTTGTGAACTACCTCTATCGGTACGAGCATTAAATATATCCCAAAATATATGCCACCATTCATAAATAAAACCTTCGGGAGTATCCATTGTCATTTTTGATTTTGGTAAAAGACCTTGCTTTGAATTCATTAATTGAAACTTATCAAATACTTTTTCATTATTTTTTATTACTGGTACATTAGCTTCATTAAGAAATGAAGCAGCTGATGAATTATATCCAGATTTTAATAAAAAATCATAGATATAAGCATTGAGTAATTCCTTTGAATTAGCAGCAGCAGAATCTCTAACTATTGGTTCATTGATTAATGATTGATTTGCTATATGATTTGGATTTGGATTTGGATTTGGATTTGGATTTGGATTTGAATTTGGAATTGGAATTCCATTTGGATTTACATTTGGATTCAAAGCTGATACAGGTATATTATTATTATTATTATTATTAAGACTATTATTTATACTTGGATGATTATTAACATTCAAATTGGCATTACCAACATTATTATTTACTTTATTGATTGAAACGACATTGTTATTTTTTTGATTCCCCTGTATCAAAACGTTATTAGGCATTGTATTAATATTACTGTTATTAGTGCTATTGGGAGTACTGTTATTATTATTATTATTATTGTTGTTGTTGTTGTTATTATTATTATTATTGTTGTTATTGTTATTAGAGATGTTGGAACTATTAGGAATATTAGTGGAATTATTGTTAATAATACCGTTATTATTATTATTCGAGGTGGGTACCTGAGGACCATTCTGCAAAGGTGGTTGTTTCATTTGAGGATGGTTGTAATTATTATTCTTGATGTCCATTATGCGATAACAGATATACCTTCTATGACATACACAGAGAATATATATCTAAGACACACAATTAACCACTGTAAACAATTTTTGATGATAGTTTTTCCTCGCCATTGATGTATCAAAATGCATTGTTTGCCACTTTCGACGAGAATTTACTGTAAATTTAAACATTGGCAAAGGCTCGTTAATTTCTCATTTAATTCACGGTGCCCACACGCTCACTGCCTTTTTTCTCTTGTTTTCGCACTGTATAAAAGTAGGGCCTCCTTCCTATAATAGCAATCTCTTATTACTCTTTTGTGGGTGGGTCAATATTATGGATTGTAACTGTTATAGCCATTAGGTCTTATAGAGATTTATTTGTTCGCTGTAATTACACAATAGGTTTATGTTACCTATATTTGAGTTATTGTCCAATTGTATGATTCGTATCCTCCACTACTTTTAACCCCGATAAACTACCCCCCCCCCATTACTGCCTGAATCGGAATTGAAAAACCGAGACGCGTCGTGCCATCGGACAGCCATCGAAAACTAAAACCTTTTTTGCTTAGTTTCCGCTTACGTTATGATAGCAGATCTGGCGATTACAGTACATTATATAATAAATAGACAAGGAAAGTATGTTACTAAACACAGAGTGTATATATTATTATCAAACTTGTTTCATTTTAGGGACTGTTGTCTCCCTGGTAAAGAAACATCCTAATACTGTAATTGACAGTACACTTACAATTATGGCACTACTGTACCATGCACTTGGGTAGACATTCCATGCAAATTCATGAATTGCAACCAGCACCGCCACTGTACCAACTCTTAAATAACTATCGCTTGCACCGCCGCATTGGGATAATAAAAATGGTAATGAATGCATGTACCAACTTAGGAATTGATAATGTAAACTACGACTAAATAAAACACCAATTAAATTACTCGTCATCATTATAATGGCAACATAATAACATCCATCTGGTCCAATGATAAAATTGTTCTTATTGATTGTATTTTTGTAAAATTTTAAAATACCATCTTTGATAATTAAATCAAATAGTGATTTACCTGTCATCTTTGAAGATACCCATTTATTCAATGTGAATATAACAAGAGTGGAAACATGCAAGGCTAAAAGTGTCTTGTGGAATATTGGATTATGGAAAACATCCTCAGATAAAAATTTCCAATTAATACTCCATTTGTACATGAACTCTCTGTTAAAGTCAAATGCATTACGCAAGAAACTATCTCTAATCTCTTTACCATTGAGCAAAAACTGATAATTAATACCAAGCATTACTAAAATACCAAATGCAATCATTGAAAGAAATTTCACCAAATTTTCATCATTTAAAAAATAAAGTACAATGAATAATCCTGGTAAATATAATAAAGCATTCATTTTAACACTCAATCCAAAACAATAACAATCGATTGCTAATAATGCTAAAAGATTACTGTGTAAATTATATTCCCATTTTTCATCCTTATCATATTTATCATCGTATGATGATTGTTTATATTTTGATGCTAATTGAAGTAGTAAAACAGTACCTAACATAAAAAATGTTGTAAAACAATCATTGAATAATCTCAAAACATAAATTGAATGTAATCTCTTTGATATCACTAATAAATAAAATACATATGGTTTAACTTTATGTTTACCTTCAATCATAATATAAATTAAAAATGTTAAAACAAATGTCATAAGATATAATAATCTAAAAGCTTCCTGTCCTGAAACTAAATTATTCATTCCATCTGTTAATAATTTCATCCATGAATAAATGAAAACGTATCCACCTGGATAAACTATTGGTCCTGTATCACCTTTAATATTATCATAATCTAACTCACCACGTTCAATTTGGGTAATTTGTTGCATATATGTACTGTAATCAATTTCCGTATATGGAACTTTAATAATGATTAATTCTAATAACATTGCCTCAAGGAAGAACATTAAAACAAACATGGGTGCAACGACGGATGTATCGAATAATAATCCATTGATCAGTTGAATGATAAGATCATATCCCTTTTGGATGGCGTTTCTCTCATCTATAGGCTGTTTAGTGGACTTGTCACCTTTCACTTCTTTCTCTGTCATTGTTGAAACTACTCTGAAACTCGTATACCAGCCAAAAAAAAGATGTATATTTACAAAATGCCAACTTGCAATTGCAATGTGCATTGTTGGTATCACAATTTTCAGTTTTTCACTATAACGGTTTTTCAAGAAAAAAAATTACTTTTACAATATACACAAAAAGCTATAAAAAGATATTTTTGTAACGATATAGAATACATTAAACAGAGATTTTTTCAATAGTACTATTAGTACCTTCATTTCCATTAAAACCTTTGTCTGAAACTTCCTCAAAATCATCAGTTAATCCACTAATCTTTCTTGCGATTCTGATCTTTTCATTAATCAAATCTTCATCTCTTGTTTCAATAAATTTGATATCTAGAATATTCCTAACCTTATCAGTATCATTAGGGAATAAATTAACTTTAATCAAATCAATTCCAAAACCTGGTATTAAACAAGCTAAAACACCAATAAATAAACATGCCCAAAATGATGGAGTTTGATAGCATCTTATACCTAATTGATAATAATTAAGTGATGTAGTTGATGATGACCATGCTGAAGTCCAAATAAATAGCATTGCATCAGATAAGAAGTTTAATCCAATTGTAATAGGTTCCCATCTTTTTTGTTTTAATAAAATGTATAAATTACATGCAATAATTGCAATATGAATAGAAAATGTACCAACTGAAAACATTGTGTCGATACTTAATCCATTCTTAGTTGCAACTATACCTTGTCTAAATATTAACCATGGAAAAATAAATGATATTGCACTTTGATACATACCATCAATCATATATTTAAGAAATCTCAAAGTATCCTTAAATGTATGATTTTCAATATTTTTTCTGTATAATTGTGGTATAGTTAATGAAATATAATCAGGTACATCTTGATCCATTGTACCCAACGTAATAACTGGAATTGAAGTAAAGAATAAATTGAAAAGCATCAAAAACGTATATTCATATAAATAAGTACCATCAAAATCTGTAAAAATACCATACCAAAATAATGGCATAACGAAAATAACATTTTTATAAAAAAAACATGGAATCATTGTTGATAATCTTTGAAATGACCATTTACCATGAACTAAAAGTAGTCTTTGTAAATATTCAAATTGTCCAATTGCATAATCTGATGACATTGCAGCTTGTCTACCTTCCTCACCTGCAATTCCAATACCAACATTTGCTGATTGAATCATTGAAACATCATTCGCACCATCACCAATTGCTAATGTAATAACATCTAAATTTTTTCTAACTAAATTAACCACATCTGCCTTTTGTGATGGTGAAACTCTACAACATAAAACTGAACAACATTTTTTACCAAGCATTAAAAGTTTCAATTGGATATTTTTAGCATTTTCATTAGATTCATCAAATAATAACGATATTGTTTTACCATCAATTAGTAATGCAAATTTTTCATCAGGAATTGAATGATCTAATTTAGCATGTTTGAAATGACTTGGATCATTAGGATTATCAATTTGGAATACATTAATTAAATATGAATCCACAGTTTTTTCAATATCTTCAATTGAATCACATTCAATTCTTAATAATTCCATACTATTATTTAGCATTGAACATGAATATCCAATACTTATTGCAGTTTCAACTTTATCACCTGTAAGAACCCATAATTTGATACCAGCTTTTCTTAAACTTTCAATTGTACTTGGAACATTATTTTGTAATTTATCATCAATTGCAGTTGCACCAATTAATTTAACATTTCTCTCAAATTCATCAGCTAATAAATCCATTTGAATTTCACGTTGTTCATCAATTAATTTACTTGCTTTTAAATATTTCATGTTCCATTCATTGAAATCATTTTCACTGATTTCCTTAAATGAAATACAAAGAGTTCTTAAACCCTCATTTGAATACTCGTTTAAATTGCTCTTAATTGATTCATCGTGTTCACTTGGTATACATCTATCAATAATGATATTATCAGCACCTTTCATATACATAATTATTTTTCCATCTGGAGTTTTCACGACAATTGACATTCTCTTTCTAGCTGAACTAAATGGAATAATACATAAAACTTTGTATCTAATCTCTTCACCATTATCAAAAACTAAATATTCATCATTTTCTTTACCTAAATAAACAACCCCCATATCTCTTGCAAATGAAACTAAAGAAACTTCATCAGGTGATTCAGCACTATAATTCAAAACAGTTTCATCATCAACATCTTCAATTTCTTCATATTCAATAACTGCAGAATGACAAAGTGCTAAAGATAATAAGAAATCATGAATTTCACTATTTGAATAATCATCTAAAAATTCTTTGGAAACAAAAGTTAATTTATCCTTTTTAAAGAATGGATTTATAGGAGATAAATAATCACACATCAATTGAAATTCCTTATTTAAAAGATCTCTCATATAGATTATCTTTTCATGAATATTAACATTACCTAACCTTCTATCATAACCTTCCTGTGCAGAAGTATAAGCTAATCCGTAAGATTTATCACCAATTGCACATTTTTTAAATTCCATAATATTTTGTGTTAATGTACCTGTTTTATCACTGAAAATATATTCAATTTGACCTAAATCATCAGATATGCCCCAAGATTTTGGAATACATGGGAAATCCAACTTTTCATAATACATTTTAACATCTGAATAAATGAAAAATGCATGGACTGTTTTGATAATTTCAATTGTAATATAGAGGGAGATTGGAACTAATGTTTGATACATGATTAAATTAACAAAGAATGATAATGTACCATTAGCTGCGGGGGTTGGAGCATAAGGTTTATATTCAAAGAATCTTCTTGAATTAAATTCTTTTCTATAAAACAAACCGTTAATTAAACCTGAAACAAAACAAAGGACAAATAAAAGAACGAAGTTTATAATGACAAAATAATTTAAATCTTTTGAGATTTTGGATTTTTTAGTTGGTGTATTACCTGAATTGAGCATAATTTTAGTTTCTGAACCAGTTGCAATGGTAATACAAAGAACATAATTTGTATTTCTTAAAACTGAACCTCTTAATAAAACATTATTGATTGTAACTGATTCAGAGGTAGGTTTCTCTAAGCCATAAATATCTTCATCGTGGACAACCCCATGAAATGAATATAAATCTTTATTTGGTAATTCAGTTTCTAATGAGAATTTTAATTGGGAAACATCTGATAATTTTTGAATCTTCTTTGAGGAGAAATCCATTGCAGTTTTAGTTTTCAAATTAGTTTCACCATCAAGATTTTTAGTTTCAATATAACAAATATTTTTCTCGTTACTTGATTTCAGAAGGATACAATCTGCTGGTATTTCTTCATTTTTACGAACTCGTATTATATCACCAACTAGGACACTCTTCCATTGTGTTGTTTTAAATTTTAAAGGATAATTTTTAGAATTTGTTGAATTAAAAGTGTTAATACGACGTAAATTATTTGATCTTAAAGTGAAAAGATCTAAACTTTCATTATCAATAATTTCACCATTAACATCATTAACATTTTTATTCTTCTTCTTGAAAATATTTACAAAACTTCGAAAAGTTTTAGTTGATGATTTTTTAAATTTTCTCCAAACTCCGATATTATCAATAACTGCATTATTATTAACTATACCAAATAATTTATGAACTTTTGAAGAATTCATTTCATAATCTGAAATAGCACGTCTATAATCTTCAAATGCATCTTTAAAAGCTGTTAAAACAACAATAACAATAAGTGGAACAGCTTGCATCCCAGGAGATTGAACACCAAAAATTTGAAAACAACCTAAAATAATAATGAATAAGAAATAAGAATTAGCAATATTAGTGAATTGAAAAAATATATTCATTGGTATAAAATTTAACGGAGTATATTTAGTTGTTCTGATTTTATTTGTTTGATAAATAATTCTATTCTCATTTGTCTTTGGATCAATAAATTCATTGGGTAATGATTGATTGAAGAATATTTTACGAGAATCTATTTCTTTTGCATCATTTGCATGTCTTTTATCATACCATTTTTGGATTGTAGAGTTATATATCCTTTGCAGAAATGATCTAACATCTTCCTCTACAGTTTTCATGATGATTTGAAATGTTTTGATGTATATGTGGCTTAGACCTCTAGATAGCTAATATTATTTCAATGATTGATAAATAGGTATGAATAATTATTAATCAACTACAAAAAGTTAAAATAATTGTTCAATAATGTAGAATATACCCAATACCTACCCTGTTAATATATATAATTAGTGTACAATTGCACACAATCTGCTCCTCAAAAGTTTCAAACAAGAAGCAGTTGCACTCAGGATACGGCATGTAAAGACTGTAAAACAATGAAATTTTCAATTTCTTCTATCAATAAGAGCGGTTGTTTTTGTTTACATAATAAAATTTTAATTCTTTCATTGCGCATCGTTATGACAGGCTTTTTGTTGTGGTGTTTATGGAGTTATTTTATGATTAGTGAGTGTTATGTAGAGGTTATATAGTATTAAAAGTGTTTATATAGTGTTTGTGTAGTGTATTGATTGTGTAGATTGTAGTATTTAGTGAAATTAATGGCTAAAAAAAGTAAAAAATTGTCAATTTTGTTACTTATCTCCATTGAAAACGTATGAATTTAAAAAATAAATTATAAGTGGATAGCAACTAAGCTTTAAAAAAATCTTTCTTTTAAGGCAATCAAACTACATGAGTGTTATCTACAACATCCAAGCCCTCCCAATCCACTTTCTAATAGTCACATAACTTATCATACAATCCACCAAGTACAACATACATAGTAAAATAACTCACACAATGCAGCGTAACCCTCACACTTCTCAATGCGGACTCAACGTTTTTTCATTTTTTCGCAGTGCCAGGAGGAAGTCGTTGAAAATTTCACCATGTAAATTAATACTAAGTTGGAGGTAATTTTCTTCCTGAAATTGTTTCACTAAACACACAGATTTACATACACTATGTCTATTGAAGAAATCCCAGAAGGTTCCGAAGTTACTATTATTCCAAAGGCTGAAAAGAAGGCTAGAGAAGCTTTATTAAAATTAGGTTTAAAACAATTAAAGGATATTTCAAGAGTTACCTTCAGAAGAAAGAATAACACTATCTTAGCAATTGAAAAACCAGAAGTTTACAAAACTTCAGGTGGTTCTTACATTATCTTTGGTGAAGCACAAGTTGAAGATTTAACTAAGAGATATCAAGAAGCTATGGCAGCTCAACAAGCTGCAAGTGAAGTTAATGATGCAATTAATGCTCCAAAGGGTGATGATTTAGCTGCTTCAATTCAAGATGATTTAAAGAAAGCTTCACTTGAAGATAAATCAGAATCTGCTGATGCTGATGATGATGAACCTCAAGATGCTACTGGTCTTGAAGAATCTGATATTACCGTTATTATGGAACAAACCAATACTTCAAGAAACAAGGCTATTAAAGCTCTTAAGGAACACGATGGTGATATTGTTAATGCAATTATGTCCCTTTCTTAGATTAGTTTAGATCAAATCTTATAAAATATAGTTAATTAAATTATTAAAATAATTTATATAATATAATAGTCATTTACCATTACTATTATCTTTCTTCTTTTTAATATCCTCTTTGATATTCCCCTTATTCTCATCATTATCTTTATTTTCTTCAACCTTTTCATCATTGTTATTCATAAATCCACATTTAGGACAAACATACTTGATATCTTTAGCTGATTTTCCTGGAGCTGCAAGTCCATTATGTTGAAAGCAATTACTACAAATTAATGCATATCTTTTATCAGGACTCAATTCATTCTCACCTAATAATGAAGTCATTAACATATCATAAAATCCTGTATTATTATTACTTTGATGTTTTAAATCTTCAATTATCCTATTTTTATCACCACTTTGAATCATTTTTAAGTATTCTGCTTTCTTTTGTTGAATTTCATTTGCTTCTTTCTCCAATTGTTTTAAATCTTCACCATCGGAAAATCTAGCTAACAGATCCTTAGTTTTATTGAAATTTGTCTTCTCTTTTAATGTAGATAACTTCTCATTATGTTGTTCCTTTAAATATTCAATATAACTCTCTTTATTATTAATTAAATAATTGTAAAATGTTAAAAATGAATAATAAATTAATCCAAATATAAGTGGTATTAATATTAAATAAAATAAATTCATCGATTCAAATATTTTACCCATTTTATAGAGATAACTAAAATATATAACATATCCCGATGTAAGATATATTGGAATTAATTTTCCGTAGTATTTCTTCTGTGATTTTAAATTTCTTAATTTTTTTTCATTACTTGTTATTTTGAAAGTTATTTTCATTAAATCATTCTCAAATTGTGTTGGATCAAATGCTTTAGATTTGAATAAGAACATTGTTGTATACAAATTTGAACGAATTGAGAAAAAGAGAGATTAGGGGGTGTCACAAGGCATTGGCATTAAAGTTAAAGGTTAATTATGATAGAAAAAAAATATCACACTAAGCGCTCTATATGCTGTTTGACATATAAATTACGTTAAAACCATATATATAATGTACCCGAACTTAATTAATCTTTTCAATTAAATTCAATATTTATAAACAAGTTCTAAACAATAATATAAAAATTACAATCCTAATACTCTATTTCATTAGTTTATCTCTTTTCTCCAATTCGTTAATAACATTTTTCAAACTTTCAATTATTTCAGTTTTCTTAATTTGTGTTTCTTCAAATGTTTTAATATGTTCATTTAATCTATTACCTAAAAATATTGTTGTATTATCAATATATAATCTCAATTGTTCAATATACCAATCTTTGAATTCAGTTATTATTGATATTATCTTCTTATGTGATGTATTTAGTGTAACAGCTAATGTTAATGCAGTAAATGCAAATGCACTATTTAATGTAATAAAATCATAGATATATCCAATATTAGAAAGTATAAATATAGTAAATGGTGCAGCAGTAATTTCATTAATAATATATTTATTTATTTTGGATTGAACTTCAGGTAATTTTTCATTAGCTATTTTACCTTGTAAATTGTTTAAATAATCATTAACATTTTCCTTGGTTTGTTCCTTAATTTGAACTGATTCTGGGAACAAAGTATCTATTCTACCTTCTAAATAATGTGATTTGGAAGTTGCTTCATTTAAAGTACCATAACATTCAATTTCATCACCAAATAGACTAGTCTTTACTTTAGCTCTTGTACCATTTAATAAATTAGATATAACCAATGTTAGATCACCTGAATTATAAATTAGTTGTGTTATCTTTGTAAAATCTTTGACTAAAACATTTTCTAAAAATGGTGTAACTTTACTTTGTAATTCAAAATGTGCATGTTGTGACCATTCCTTTATTTCATCCTTTAGTTGAATTGCAGTTTTAATGTCTGATGATGAATCTAAATGTAATTCTTTTGATAATCCACGAAGTAATAAAATCAATGGTTTATATCCTGATGTTTCTCTATTAATTGTAAATAATAATTCATTAATATTTGATTCTTGATAAAGTTTCAGATACTCACTAACATTATTTATATCATTCATAATCATTAAATTTGCTGAATTTATCTTTTCTAAATCAACTTCAAATGTATCTTCAGGTAATGATTCCTTTATGGATGTACCGATTTCTGATGATAAATCTTCAATTTGGGTATTTATAATATTTAGATATGGTATATCATTAATTTTAGTTACTTTACCATCATTTGATAAAATATTAACCCATAAATGAATATCACTTTCTTTAATTTGATTATCCTTTGGATTAGAATTCAAATCAAGTGTTTCAGCTCCTTCAAGTTTAATATGTTGACTGAAAGTTGGATCGTTTACTTCAACAAAAGATAAATTATTGAAAGATTCACGATTCAATAGCTTACTAGTTCCATCACCAAGTTTTGCATCTTGAATTAATCTGGATTCACCATTGAGAATCGGTGATTTACATTTAAATATTCCACCTCCAATGGATTCATTTTTATTATTGTCATATATAATTTTTAAATTAGAATTAGGATGTGATTCACGATATGAACGTAGTATATCAGGATATGTATGATCATTCGATAATGGATCAGCAGTTAATGCATCAACAAATAATCCAGGTTTCAATTCCTTTGATTGATTAATACCTAATGTAATTGTATATGGTTCAAATGTATCAGTATATAAGTTTGGTAAAATAGGTTTGATAGTGTCTATTCTTTGAGTTATTGTTGAATTGTCTTTAAAATATATTTTACAATCATTGAGTAGATCATTTATTGAATTTTTATTGGTTGTTGACTTAAATCGTTTTAATTGATGAATGTTTAGATTATTCAGTAAACTCTTTGAGTATTTAGTACTCACTAATCTCTGCATTGATGTGATAAATTGGTTATCTTACCTGGTATATATTCCTTTTGTGAGGAGTTATACCATTTAAGAGGGTCTCAACCATAATTAAAAACTACTAACAATGTACATTGCGAGAGAAATTTATCAAGAAGATTACACAGGTTCGAATACTAAACAGAGAGTTTCAGGGGTTTCTGTTATAAGATGTTTATTAGGTATTGACTATGAAACTATGCAAGGTTGTTTTACAAGATTCTTTAAACTGTTCTCTTCACAATTTTTTATCCAATGATCTAACGATATTCTACTCATTAATGCCTCTACAAGTGTATTGAATATATAGTGAACTTAGGTATACAGTAAAGAACGTATAATTATCAAATCAGATCATTTAGTAATGCCTTAGACTAATATAACGAGAACAGTTATAATACACCAATAAATGCATGTACATTGAAGTACTTAAACAAAAATCATTAGACCATTAAGAAGAAACATCATCGATACCAACGGGAGATCAACTACCGATTTCCCATGGAAAATTATTATATAAGCGAAGGTCAAAGTTTAATTATTTTAACTTCCATTGATGTCAAAAATTGGATCGGTGTATTGATAATTTAATTTAATTTACTCGTTCTTTGGACAAAAATATATTATTACTATGAATTTACAAGTACTGAAAAGACAGTTTTCATTTGCAAGAGTACTAAGAAGTCATCAAAATCCACTTGTAAGTATGAAAAGATGATTTCAATTGTGTTATTACGAAATCAAATAAACACAAAAAAAATTTAAGAAAATAAAATACTAACATGAATTTTAATTTCTACTGATATAGGGTTTACCAAAATTTAAAACTCCAAACACCAAACTTCCAGTGAAACACTCATTACCAAATGTACGCAAGATATTATTAGTATCTTCAGGTAAGGGTGGTGTTGGTAAATCAACAGTCTCAACCAATTTAGCAATCGCACTTCGAAATTCAGACCTAAATGTGGGGTTATTAGATGCCGATATTTTCGGTCCAAGTATACCTAAACTGATGAATCTTAAGGGAGAACCAAGAATATCTGATACTGGTAAATTGATTCCAATGAGAAATTACGGTATTCAAACAATGTCAATGGGTTATTTAATTCCAAATGAAAGTAGTCCAATTGTATGGAGAGGATTAATTCTTCAAAAAGCTCTACAACAATTACTTTTTGATGTTCAATGGGATAATTTAGATGTTTTAGTTATTGATTTACCACCAGGAACTGGTGATGTTCAATTAACATTAAGTCAATTATTAAAAGTCGATGGTGCAGTTATTGTTTCAACAAGTCAAGATCTTGCCTTATTAGATGTTAAAAAGGGTATTGCTATGTTTCAAAAAGTTAATATTCCAATTTATGGACTTGTGGAGAATATGTCAGTATTTATATGTCCAAATTGTAATCATCAAGAACATTTATTTGGTAAAGAAGGTGCTCTATTAGAAGCTGAAAAATTAGGTATTACACATCTTGCATCAGTTCCGCTTAATCGAGAGATCTGTAAACGTAGTGATGAGGGATTTCCAATTGCATTGGATAAAGGATCCAATATATCAGCTCCATACTACGATATGGCTAAGAAGTTGAAATACAGTCTAGAATTGTGAGATTAGTATTGGGAAATGAATAATTACCCGATTGGGAAGGAGGAATCAAAATTTGGAGAGCATATAGAAAAAGGGGAGCAGATTTTATTTACTATCCTTATACCAGGGTTATATTCCACTTGTTGCCCTTTATCTAGTATTTCATTTATGTTGTTATTCTGTGTTACTGAATCTTCTTTACTGCTTCTTTCTCTTTTCTGTTTATTCTTTTGAAATCACCCACATTTGCTCTAGCTTTGTGTGTTTTATTAAAAAAACATTAATTTTTCTTTGCTGTACATTTATTTAACTGTAACTGCAATAAACAACATTTACATTTATTACAAAACAAATTAATTAAAAAAAAAACAAATTTATCATCTGAGTAATAATGAAGTTATCAATGAATCTTTTAATCTCTTGTCTTTTGGCACCTGCTTTTGCACAATCATTACCTTATTCTGAGTTTGATTCTAATCTTGATTCAAATCAAATTTATTCTAATCATATTGCTGCTCATGGTATCTTTAGATCTATTTTAAGTAATAGAGATTTTGGTGCTCCAGTTGTTATATTTAGTGAATGGCTTTCACCAAATGGTGAAATTTATGTCGTTCCTTCAACAAATGATGATAACGAATCTGGTCAAATGCCTGCTATGGGTTTAGGTTATAAATTTGTTAATAATGATAATTCAGTTGTTCAATCATTAGATATTTCTAATGTTGCTGAAATCAAGGAAGAAAATATTTTGGCTCAAGGTTTCCCTTTTGGTTGGAAGAAACATGAAAAGGAAACTGCTGAAGATTTTTTCCCTTTTGGTTCTAAAAAGTTTTTGATGATTGGTCTTAATAAGAGTTCATTTGATTCAAGTGCCGATACTATTGAAAATATTGATGATGATTATAAGATGGAAAGTGAGGATTTAGATTATATCAAAGAATATGATGGTTATGTAAATAATTCAGGATTACTTAAATGGTTTAAGGAAGATGAAGATGATTGTAATGCTGATGGTAGAACAAATAAATTATTTGATACTGATCATTTCTTATTCGTTGGTGTTGGTAGTATTGATATGGAAGTTCAACAGGATGATTATTCTAATATTGTTTACAAAAGGGATGCAGAATCAGTCAAAGTAATTACTTATTATACCACTACAACTGTTACATCAACTTATGGTGTTACAATTACTCATACATATTCTCCTGAACCAACAACTCATTATAAGGAACATGTTGAACCAACAGAGAAACCATCAACAACTGATTATGACACTACATTTCAAACAACAACACACGTTCCTTTTGTTTTCTCTACTTCAAAAGATGATGATATTTTAGAAGAAAAACCTACTCCAACTGTTACAGAATCTGTTCCTGATGTTACTTATACAGAAACTTTAACTGAAACAGAAAAGACGCCATGCGAATCTTCTACTACAACATATGAATATCATGTTCCACCTCTTGAAACTACACCAGTTCCAGTTACCGAACACGAAACTACTGATTCATCATCTAGTGAAATAATTGAAACTACTACATCAGACTGGTCAGTTCCAGAAACTTGGAATTCTTATCCTTTTACAACCACTGAAACTAATTTTGGACCAGTTTATTCATCACACCCAATTTACATGAATACCACTACCAGCGCTGATATTTCTACAATAGATTCAACTATTAAAACTTATTCAACCTTTAATCAATTCCATACTTCATTATATGGTAATGATATAGATAAGGTCAATAACAGTACTAAGCCATCAGAAGGATCAATCTTCACTAGAACCAGAATGAGTAATACAACTACTAATGTTACCACATCAGAAAATGCTGGTAATGGTGAACATGCTTACTTAGGTTCTTTATGTGGTTTAATTTTTGTTTTTGTTTCTGGTATCATCTTGATCTAATGAAAAAAATTGATTAGGTTGAACATCGTCTTGTATATTTGTATTTGTATTTATATTAGTTTTTGAATTTTTTTGTATTTTATCAGCTTTAAGCTTAGTTATTCATAGTTTACACAAAATCGATATATAGATCTAGCAAATTGTAATCATTCTTGTAGGGCATTTAATCTCTGTCTCATATTCAAGATTAAATCATCATCATCATCTCCCTCTTCAATTTCTTGACCTACAGGTTGCTCAGTTTCAATTTGAGTATCATTCTTAACATTATCAACTTCAGATGCATTTTTGGTTTTATCACCTAGTATATCTTTTAATAATGTATCAATTTCTTCATTTTCATCTAAATCTTCATCCTCCCAAGCCATATCATCTAATGCATCATCAACCATTTCATCAATTATCCCAGATTTCATCAGTTCTTTTGATAGTTCTTGAACAGTTCTACTCATTTGAGGCAATCTAACTAATTGATTCATATCTTGCATTATACCAGTTGATTTCTGTAATGAACCCTTTAATTTAATTAATTGTTGTTGTTCATTTAACTTGAATTCTATTGAATCTAAAGTTGCTCTAGAAATATGCATTCTTTCATTAACTTTTTGGGTATTTCGTAATTCTTTTGCATATAATCTTGCTGATTTCATATCATTCTTCTTTGCTGCTTGCTTTATTAATGATTTACTCTTTTTTTCAACATTATTTAAATCTTGTATTTGTCTATCAACTTGCCTCTTATTTTTTCGTAATGCTTGTTGACATTTACGATATTGCTCCTTTGGATCAGGTCCCCATATTGCTTTCTTCACAAAATCCATCTTATTCTCTCTTATCTATTGTTATTTATGTCCTTATATACTTTCAAATCCAATCGATATATTAACCTACAATATCAGTTATAAACTCTTATCAGTGACAATATAAGTAATTTAAATCTGACCGGTTAAGTTTCAGCAAAAGATACCACAAAAAGACGACCCATCGACGCAAATAGAAACAAATAAAAATTTCAAAACTTTTCCCATTTTAACGCGTCAATTCAATTTCTTTACTAGCTATTAACGACGCGTGGTGTTTCACCGTTAAAGATGGAAAGTTGAAGTGGAAATGAATTAGTGAATTTTAAAGTACTTCATCTTTCTTTCTCTTTCCTGTGCTTTTATTTTATTTTAACAACCCAACACATACACATACATATATTACACAATGTTAGAAGGTAAATTCGACCAAGCATCATTATTAAAAAAAGTATGTATCAAAACACAATTATGACTTTTTCATCAAAGTTTCTATTTTCCAACAAACTGAACACGAAATACTAACTTAAATTCGCCATTTTACTTATATTACAGATCATTGACTCTATTAAAGATTCAGTTAAACTTTGTAACTTTAACTGTACCGAAGCTGACGGTATCACTGTTCAAGCTATTGACGATTCAAGAGTTCTTTTAATTGCATTAAAGATGGATCCAGGTTGTTTCCAAGAATTTAGATGTGATAGAGATTTAGTCTTAGGTTTAGATTTAGAATCTTTAGGTAAAATCTTAAAGCAAGGTAATAATGAAGATTACTTAACTTTAATTGCAGAAGATAGTCCAGATTCTTTACTTATCGTTTTCGAAGATAAAAAGAAAGATAGAATTTCAGAATTTTCTCTTAAATTAATGGATATTGATTCCGATGTTTTAACTATTGATGATATGGATAATGATTGTTCCTTAACTATGCCATCTTCAGAATTTGCTAAGATTGCAAGAGATTTTAAAACTATGAGTGAATCTTTACAAATTGTAGTGACAAAGGAATCAGTTAAATTTAAAGCTGAAGGTCAAATTGGTTCAGGTAATGTTATCTTTAAACCACACACTGATCTCGATAACCCAGAAGAAAGTATTAAAATTGATGTTAATAGCCCGGTAAATTTAACTTTTGGTGCCAAATATTTAAATGATATCGTTAAAGCTGCATCTTTATCATCAACTATTACTATGAAATTAACAGACAAAGCACCTGCATTATTTGAATTTAAATTACCAAGTGGGTATTTGAGATACTACTTAGCACCTAAATTCGAAGATGAAGAATAATTGGCGCAATTTCACATATCATAGAATAATAATATGTACTACCCTTTGTAAAGTATTGAATAGTTTAAAAAACCCGGAAAAAAATGAAATTGACGATATACCATGTATATTACTACTATACTAATAAAATAATATTATTTTCTATAAAGGATATTATTTCCAAAAACTTATTTCTAATATACAGCTTCTTTAGGATTCTCAAGCTGGGGTAGCTGAGATGAACATATTGTTGAGTTTTCAGTTACTGGTAAAACTAGTCTATATGCATCATGTCTATTCATATAATATCTGAACAAACGTTTAATTCTGATAAACCCAAAATTTTCATATAATCTTAATGCCTTTGAGTTCATCACTTCAGTTTCTAATGATATTTCGTCACATTTATATTTTTCAATCATTAAATTAATGGCCTTTTCAATAAGTGTTTTAGCAATACCAAGACCCCTATATTCATCATCAACTGATAACATTCCGATATATCCTCTCACACGAGCATTTCTGTGTGGCTCAACTTTACAAATTATATTACCAACAAGCTTGTCATTATGATGTGCCAATAGAGTTAATTCTGGCCAATTATTGATGAAAAACCGATAAACGAAAATTGAATATGGTTCACTTAAATGGTGATTAGTCATAGCCTCCACAGCTGCTATTTCCTGATCTATCACCTTTCTGCTTCGTAAAGATGTATCTAAAGAGACACTTCTGAATTCTATATCATTTACAGTCACCATTACAGACAAAAGAAGCTCTATAAAGATGATCTACACCACTTGCATTGTGACTTGTCACAATAAAAAGTTGCAAAGATTCTCACAGCTTCAAAAAATTTAATGGGTCGGCTCAGTACCTTTTCTCTAATTTTATGTAAGACATTCTTCATTCATCAGGTGGCAAAGGGACTTGATTTTGTTAATAGATCTACTTATACTGACAATTTCTAACCTCATAACCAACACATATATACAAATACAATGACAGAATCTTTTCACCAAATGGGTAAAGGAATTCTGCCACACAATATGGTTTCTACCTTTTTAAAGGGCTCAACAGTCTTTGATTCAAAATTTGAACAGAAACCTGATAAGACTATGATAACTGTATATAACGCATTTGATGGATTACAACTAAGTATACCATTTGATTTCTGCAATAGTCTGGAAGCTTTGAAAAAATATATTGCAGAATTGTTTCATATTGATCCTGAATGGTTGTTTCTGTTAACACCGTTCGGCATAAAGCTCAAATTCTCTATGATAACTAGTCAACAAGTGACTGAATTATATGCCTTTGATAGAAAGTTTTTCAATCCGGGACTGATAAATAAAGATAAAGATGACACAATTTTGAATGATTTGATAAGCTCATTAGATAATGAAGATTTGATTTCCATGGTGAAACCAAGAGATTCTCCTATAGCTAATACGTCAACGGAGATTAACAAATTCATAGATTCATTCTTAGAACCAAATAATAAGCATAAAAGTTCCATTGATTTAGATTTTGATAAGTTGAGAATGTGTTTAAATTCACTTAAAAGAAACTCCGGTTGGACTTCCGCTTTACTTTCTGATATGAAAAGTACATTTGCTAATAACTTATACCAGCATAATTATTTGATTATTGAACATATAGTAGAATCAATTAATGTATTGGTTCAATATATATCCAATATGAAGAATGATATAACTAAGGAGATGAACACAGTGTCTAACATATTTGAGAAATTGAGCAGTGAGTCTTTAGTTAATAAATGGGAAGATGCCTTTCAATTGCTTCAAAAAGTCACCATATCCTACATCAATCAAACCAACCAGAGGACAATGAAATTGACTTTATCAAATTTATTAAACTACAACAAACTTGAGAAATCTGCAGCTAATTGTAAAGTGTTGACCAAAAAGATAAACTCATTTCTTGAAGAACTCAATACTTTAATTCAAGATCACATTGATGAAGAAATTAAAGGCATCATAAGTACCTATAAAAAATTTGCCAACTTTTATTTAAAACCAGAGTGGGAATTTAGTGAAAGTGGTAATATCAAACGTGCTAACCAACTATATGAAACACTAGAATCAACAATAGGTGATATGTCTAATGAAATGAAAAATATACCATCTTTTGAACAAATGATAATTACAACTGATGAAATGTCTACAAATTTATCTGATGATTCCATCAACAGAATTTTACAACTGATTGAAATCTATCAACATCAAGAACAAGAATACGTTCCTAAAATTACAAAGATTGCAAATGATCTATATGATATACAAAGTAAATATTACACTATGCGTCAAGAATTGCAAACGAATATAATAAGAGGTCCATTGATTAGTGTTGTGAATGTACAATTGATGGTACGTGAAGCCTCAAATTTGATTAACAATGAAATCTTGATAAATATTGAAAACATGCAAGAAGAAGAGCTGATATTATCAAGTGTTGTCGATATACCATTGAATTTTGGAATCTGGATGGTTTCTATTATACACAATAAAGAATATAGTAAATCAATTGCTGAAATAATTTTACAAACTAACCGAATATTAGAAAATCTAAAGTCTACTGAAAGTACTAGCAGAAGTAACTGGATTGAGGAGTTTATTAACGATAGAGAAATTGGGAAATTTGAACTTGATTATTTAACTGATTCAGAGAAGAAAAAGTTTATTAATTATGGACTCTTTGAATATCAAATTAACAGGGCAAATGAAAGTAAAACTAATAATCGTGTTAGCTATTTAACACCAATAAATAAATTCCTTCAAAATATGAAAGGAAAAGAAGATGGTTTTGGAGGGATTGATGATATCACAAATTATAATGGTCGTCAATTGAATGATCCAATTACTGATGGAAAGACACAATTTTTTATAAGATTTATTCAAGATATTAATATTGATACTGTGCTATCTTACATAAACCAATTAAAGAGACAAGGTTATAATTCTGAAAGTATCTCACAACTGAATAATTTAATCGTTGATGATGATACTGCATCTGAGTATTATAACAAAAATCTTTTCAAATTTTTGAAAAGTTATGAAAATAAAGATATCAAGATAGTGAAAAACAAAGAAATAAAGAATGAAGTGGATGAAAGTGAACAGATAAAAGCATATAAACTCCGGATAAAACGGTTAGAGAAACAATTGCATGAGAAGAAGTTTAATAAGTTTCAGTATAAATGGTCTGAATTAGGAATTGATGATTATACCACAGAAGAAATTGAAAATTATGCAAAACAAGAAAAATATACCAATAAAAATGTCAAGTTGCCACCTAGCCATTATTTGGAGAAGATGAAAAGACTTGAGGAAGAGAATGCTGCTCATATTCAAAAAATAGCAGAATTGGAGAAGCTGAAAGATATCGAGGAAATGATGAATATTACAAGAATATTAGAAACAAAAAACAAAGAAATTGACAAACTGAAGGCTGATACAATGGTTAAAAAAGAAAGTATCGAACAATTGAAAAGTGAGATTGAAAGTATTAACTTACAAAATACAAAGCTTATTGAAGAAAAGATAGCTGATGAGCTGAAGTTAGAGAACTTAGAGAAGTTTAATAAAGAATTACTTGAAAACATGGCAAACAAAGAAGGTGAAATAATGATTGAAAATCAAATGAACCAAAAGAAGAAGAATGATCTCGAAATGAGAATAGAGGAACTAGTTGAAGTCAATAGTCAATATGAGAAGATAGTCTATAAAATTGAAGACATTGAAAAGATTATTAAAGATGTTTTTATTATTTTAAGGAACTTTATTGGTAAAATGAATAGCATGAGTAAGATATTGTATGAAGACATGAATAACTTCTGTTTGATACTTGAAATGATGGGATTATTACTTGTGGAAAATGAATCTGGTAAATACGAAATTCAAAGAGTTAAGGGATTGAGAGGAAGTAAAAGGAAGATAATTGGAGTTGATGAAGATAATGATAAAGAAGATGTTATGGATGATGAAAAATTATTTATTCAGGTGATTGCAACTGATATAGTTAATAAATGTAATGTTGAATGGATTGAAAAGGAAATCAATGATGATAAATGGTCTGTTGGCAAGAAGATTAATCTTGAACAAGTTACTGAAAGTATAGGTGATTTGAAATATGTGAAAATTGATGATATAGATGATAGTATCGAAAGTATTGATTTGTTCAACAACCAAATTCGGACTATTGTTGAACAATATGAGAGTCATAAAACTGATGAAAACTACAAAACTTTCATCGAATCTATTAAAATAGAACCAGAAATGATGTTACTAAGTATTCATAAAAGATTTGAAGATGTTGAATCATTAGCTAGAAAACTACAACGTGAAAAGGTTCAATTGAAAAACGAAGTTAAAAGACTTACCAAGAAGAACTCTCAACAATTAGTTATCAATAAATTTGAAAAGGGTGATTTAGTATTATTTTTACGTACATCAGTTGGTTCAGATTCCAATATCGGAGATGAGCAACCATGGGCTATTTTTAATATGGGATCACCTAATTATTACCTCCGGAATGGTAATGATAAGTTGAAAGAAAAAGAATGGTTTGTAGGGAGGATTTCACATAAGGAACGCCGGGTGGCTGGTGAAGATGAGAATCCATTCAACTTGAATTCCGGAGTGGTATGGTATTGGGTTGATGTTGAAGAGTAGGTGAAACTCTAAGCCCAAAGTTAGCAGGTGCCAGACGGAGAAGCGGAGTCAAAAGAGTCAAACTGTGACTTCTCCATAATAATTTTTTTATTCCTTATCTTTTTGTATATATGTGTAACTCTGTAAGTTAATGCTTATATATATGTCTAGTAGTATACTTTTCTTTATGTAATGGACATTATGAGTCATATAGAGGAGGAAATCGAAGAAGACAACGATTTCCAGAAGTGTGTCTCAGACTATTTATATGGAGATGAACAATTTAATGATCAATATCACGATCAGTTTTGTGTACAGTTTACGGACATCGCAGATCAACTAGTTGCATTGAAACTAGATACTTATCAGTGTGAAGTGCAGAAATACATTGTGAAGAAAGGTATAATTGTTCCAGATATTGTAGACTTACTCTGTGTTCTTCACTTACTCTGTTTACAGGGACCATCATCAACTATTGAACTGGGTAACAACTGTTTCCAGTTCGAAGTTTTACGGACAACAATTAGCGAATCCGATTGGTTGGAAATGGCACTTATTGTTAAACGCGGCCTTCTTAGAAGAGGAGGCTCAGTAGTTTACTTATCACCAATGTTCAGATATTATGGTGATCTTTATCCTTTAGATCTTTCAAAGGCAACAATATTAACATGAAAACTCTTGCACATATCAGTAGTATTGATATAAGTGTTCCTTTATATGCAAATAGAGTTATTGCATTTGGAAGAGGTGATGGTGGGAATTTAAATAATGGTAAACAATTACCTAGAGTACAGAGAGTTGTTATAGATAATATGCGTATATCTGCAACACAGTTCTATATATGGATAGTACAATTTGATTCCACATTAGATGGTGTTTGCTATATTCAAGATGTTTCAAGAAATGGTACCTATGTTAATGGAGATAAAGTTGGTAATGGTAAATACACTATTTTGCGTCATGGTGATTGTGTTTCCATTGGTGAAACTGATTTCAAATTTGAGCTTGTCAGAGGTGTTAAGAGGACTGAGGTGTGTAAAAGAGTTGGTTATTGGAGTATCTTAGATGATGTTATTGGTATTGGTACATTTGGACAAGTAAGTATTACAAATGAAATATTTTTAATGTTCAACTGCTGAGCCCCCAAAAGAATTTTTTTACTAACATTATTAATTTATCATTATTATTTACAGGTTCAAATTGCAGTAAATAACAAAGACAAGGGATATTATGCAGTTAAACGTATCAAAAAAAACACAAATAAAGGAGTTGATGCTGAATATTCATTATTACGTCGTTTAAAACATGAAAATATTGTTAAAGTAACTGATGATACAGCAATTGAGAATTGTATATTTCAAGAATTAGCAATTGGTGGTGACCTTTTCTCATATTTATCACAAGAGGGATGTGATGAAGGATCAACATTACATGGATTACCTGAACCAGAGGCAATTTTTGCACTCTTCCAAATATGTCAAGGGTTATTATATCTTCATAAAAATGGAATTGTTCATCGTGATTTAAAGTTGGATAATATTTTCGTTATGGGAGCTCCAATAAGTTATCCACGTCTAGCTATTGGAGATTTTGGTATTGCAAGAGATATTAAAGAATGTCATGGTAGAATGAAAACAATGGTTGGGACTGCTGAATATGCAGCACCTGAAATTCTATTACCAAGAGAAAACAGTAAACCAGATAATAATAATTTCCCAAATTCGATAACTTCCATAACAGCTAAAACATACACATCTAAGGTAGATGTTTGGTCAGTTGGCGTAATTGCACATATTTTATTTACTGGTATCTCACCATTTTATGGATCAACGCTTGATGAAATGCGGGATCGAACCGAGAGAGGCATTGGAAGTTTAACTAATTGGGCAACGGGTACATCACCCACGGGACAAGAATTTGTTAAAGAGACCTTAGCTATTGATGCAAATAAGAGACCAAGTGTTGAAGAGATAGTCCATCATAAGGTTTTCGATAATGGTGGAAGATCAGTTATCATGGCACGGATCAAACGGAAAGTTTAGCCCCATCAGAAAGTACGGAAACTAAAACTTTTGCGTTCTTTTTCTTGTTCTTTAAAGTTCTATTATATAGATCCTCTTCATATACTGATATAGTGTATAAAATAGTATTCCCCACTATATATATAATATTAACAAACTTTGCTACTGTTGATCCACCTATATCATCTATTATATTTTACCATGTAAATCCATACCACTTTGACGTACACATAGCCCAAATTAAAAGTAACACCAAGTGAAATCCCACAAGCTTATATCCGCATTACACATAAAAAAAAGGATTCCGTCCGTTCAGTGCAAAAATTATCTCCTCGCTCCTTGCATTCACACATTTAAGCACTTGGATATAGGCTTTCATGATTTATAACCTCGTTCAAGCGCTTCCGTGTCTTGCTCATCTTTCTTTTCTTTACTCTTCTTTTCATAACATCTTGACTTGTTTTAATCATCAACAAGTTATTTGAGAGAAGACCACCTCATCTTTTCTTCACTATAATATATACCATCTTCATTTTCTTTATTGGTTTAACTTATTAATAAATACCATTCATTTTGCTTTTCTAGTTTGTTTTTTTGCTTACGTTATTCATACACAAATTCACATCACCTTATACAATAAGAACCCCATTCTTTAACGTGTTTAGTCTCCTGAGTTTTTTTCTACAATTTCAACAATTAATCATACACAGCTGATACATTTATATCAGCAGACTAATTGAAACAAAAAACTACATCCTTTTCCTAAACATCTTTGAATCACTAACACGGTCACTTTGTATTTTTCTGACGTGAAAAAAATTCAAAAATTCAAAATCCGAACCTGTCAATTTATAAGCGAAATTTTCATTTTCAGATCAAGATCAAAATATTTTTCCAAATCAGATACTATATATATCTCGTATTTCAAGATAAAAAACCAAATATTTCATAGAATATCATATCAATACTCATATAAAAAATGAATACTAGCAATTCATTTGAATCCACTACATCTTTAAATGGTCAAATCCCACAATTATGGATGGGGGAATTGGATCAAAGATGGGATGAATTAACTATCAAACAAATATGGAATAATCTTTTAAATCCGCTTGGTATAGTTATTCATTCAATCAAACTTATTAAAGATAAACAAAGTACCATTTTGGGTTTAGCAAATGCTGGTTATTGCTTTATTAGATTTCATAATTTTGATGATGCTACTAAAGTTCTGAATACCTTCAACGGTAAAGTTATTCCAAATACTAATAACTTACATTATTTTAGATTAAATTGGTCATCAGCTAATATTCAAGCAGCTGCAAACTCCATTGTTTCAAATAATACCATTCCAACTTCTAACCAACCGTTAGAATATTCCATCTTTGTAGGTGATCTGCCTCAAAATATTAATGAAAATATCCTTTTACAAACTTTTAAATCAAAATATCCTTCATGTACAAATGTCAAAATAATGATTGATCAAACAACTGGTAATATTAAAGGTTATGGGTTTGTCAAATTTCTGAATGAAGAAGAACAACAAAGAGCTTTGGTTGAAATGCAAGGTTATGTTTTACTTGGTAGAGCAATCAGAGTTTCAACTGCGTCAAAATCCAACAATACTAATAATAATAACAATAGTATATCCAATGCTATCAGTTCACCACCACGTTCAATTTCTCCAGCTGTATCATTACCATTATCAACAGAATCATCTTCAGCTAATCTTAACTTAACTCAACCACTACCACAAAATACTCCATTACAATATTTTAACGATCCATCAAATACGACTGTTTTCATTGGTGGTTTAAATATTCCATTTACTGAAAAGCAAATGTTTGATTTATTTTCTAAATTTGGTAGTATTAGTTATGTTAAAATACCACAAGGTAAAAATTGTGGATTTGTTCAATATTTTTTAAGACAAAGTGCTGAAATGGCAATTATAGAAATGCAAGGTTATGATATTGGTGGTGGTTGTAAAATTAGAGTTAGTTGGGGTGCAAAAGCTGCTCAAAGAAGTTGGTTTGCTAGACAATTACAAATGCAACAACTTGAAGATCAACAATTAAATCAATTTAATTCACAAGCACAAGCTCAAGCTCAAGCTCAAGTCAAAGCACAACAAGCTGCACAGTTACAAGCACAGGCACAAGCACAATTACAAGCACAGGCACAAGCACAATTACAAGCACAACTTCAAGCACAATTACAATCACAACTTCAATTACAACAACAGCAATCAATGTTAGGATTAGATTTCTCAAATAGTGATATTAATACACTGCTTAATATTTCAAAAAATCAAAACATGAGTAACAATTTAGGTCTTTTCGATTCATTTGATAACAATGGTATTAATAATAATAATAATAACAATAAAAATTATTGTACAACATCAGGATTTCAAAATGATTTAATTCCATTTAATTCCATGAATATGGGTATGAATTATCCAAATGATGAATTAAAACTAAATAAATTGTTAATTGCAGCTCGTGATGGTAATTTAGATCAATTAGAACTTGGCTCAAACTTATACAACTAATTTTATTTATGCTGTTATTTTTTCACACACAAAAGCATTTCAAAATTATATTAACTTATTCTTTATTGTTTTTTTCCCTTCCAGTTATTTTTTTGCACATACAAATATAGACGTACAACACACACATACATACATGTTTTTGCACATTCCATTTCACATTTTGTCATTTGTTATTTCTGCTCTTTATATTATACATTTATTATGCTATTTTACCAAAATTTTATGATTATGACGCATTTATCATTTTAATATACTATTTTTGAAATAATTTCAAATTAGTTTTATTTCATTTTTTTTATCTTTCTATTTCTTCACATTCTCTATTCCATCTAGCTTTCTAATTTATTCATTTATAAACTAAACTAAACTTTAAACAAACTCTAAACTTTAAACAATAGGCTCACTAAACAGTAATCGACGTTAAAATCGACGCCAATGCAAATCGACGCAATCGACCCTAACAATGATAATGCCAAACTCTAACACTAATGCCATGTTTAACAGAAAAAAAAGGAAAAAGGAAAAAGGAAAACAAAGAGGGTTTTCCGTTACCGCATTTTAACCGGACCGAACGGAGTAAAATGCCCAAAAGAGCTTGAACTATTGCCTTCTATTTTGACATGCATTGCCGTTTACTGTGTGACGTAAAAAACAAATTTATTGGTGGCTTGGCAGGTTGGTGACATTAAGATTGAATCATCGTGATGGAAAATTTTATCAAGATGCATTGGGCATTACCTTTATTTTATATGGCATTTACTACTTTCAGTATATATCGATATAATTTATTGATCCTTAAATAGAATAATTCAAGGCGTTGATCTGGACAAATGGATTTTAATCATCTCTTTGCGGGGTTGAGATAGCGATGAGAATGTAATGACACAAAGCATGGTAATTTATAAGATGTTATATATATATATAAGTATCAAGCTATCCGTGTGACTTTGAAAAATGCATAAATTCTGCTCTTTGACGGGAAGTTATCTTTCAAATTTATCCTCTTTTATTCTGTTTTAAATTTTCTTTACTAATATTATTTTATTCCTTATCATTTACTACGAAATAGTTTGTAAAAAAAATAGGTTCTACTTTTCTATATTATCATTAAACAACAAAAATGAAATCTGGAGTACAACCATCAACTAGTGGTGATTATGAATTAAGTGATACATCACCAATAATATCAACTGAAATGAATGATTTAAAGACGAAGCCAACTATAAGTTATGAAGATAGTATAGTTGATAGTAAAGAAGATTATAATATAAATAATCCAAATCCAGCAGAAATAAATAGTGATAGAGGTTTTTTTGGTAGATTTATAGATTCATTCAAATCAATTGAAATTGAGGAACTTGATGAAAACCTGACTGATATGGAAAGAGCAAATTTAATTGCTTCAAGAGCTCCATTACAAAGAAGTTTGAAAAATAGACATATTCAAATGATTGCTATCGGTGGTGCAATTGGTACTGGTTTATTCGTTGGTTCTGGTACTGCTTTACATGAAGGTGGTCCAGCAAGTTTGGTTATTTGTTATACATTAATTGGTACTATGATTTTCTGTACAGTTCAAGCATTAGGTGAATTAGCTGTTGCATTCCCTGTTGCAGGTTCTTTCCTTTCACTAAATTCAAGATTTATTGCACCATGGTGGGGTTTTGTGGTGGCATATAATTATGCATTACAATGGGTTATTGTTATGCCATTAGAATTAGTTGCAGCTGCTTTAACAATTAATTTTTGGGATGATAAAATTAATTCAGCCGCTTGGGTTTCGATATTTTATTTCCTGATTGTTTTCATTAATATTTTTGGTGTTAAAGGTTATGGTGAAGCAGAATTTATATTCTCCCTTATTAAAGTCTTAGCTGTTATTGGTTTCATTATTTTAGGTATTATTCTTAATTGTGGTGGTGGACCAGTAGGTGGTTATATTGGAGGTAGATACTGGCATGATCCAGGTGCTTTTAATCATGGTTTCAAAGGTTTATGTGGTGTTTTCGTTACAGCAGCATTTTCATTTTCAGGTACTGAATTAGTTGGTTTAACATCAGCAGAAACTGAAAATCCAAGAAAGACATTACCATCTGCAACTAAACAAGTTTTCTGGAGAATTACATTATTCTATTTAATTTCATTAATTTTAGTTGGTTTATTAGTTCCATATAATGATCCAAGATTATTAGGTAGTGGATCATCAGATGCATCAGCATCCCCATTTGTTATTGCAATTACAAATGCAGGTATTTCAGGTTTACCATCAGTTATGAATGCAGTTATTTTAATTGCTGTTTTATCAGTTGCAAATTCAGCAGTTTTTGCATGTTCAAGAACAATTGCATCATTAGCAGATCAAGGTTATGCGCCAAAGATTTGTGGTTATATTGATAGAAGAGGTAGACCGATTGTCGGAGTTGGTATTGCATTCTTAGTTGGTTTATTATGTTATTTAGCAGCATCACCAAAACATGCAGTTGCATTTGCATGGATGATGGCAATTTCGGGTTTATCATCAATTTTTACATGGGGTTCAATTTGTTTTGCACATGTTAGATTTAGATTAGCATTAGCAAAGCAAGGCAGAAATACCGATGAATTAACATTTAAATCAATGTCAGGTATTTATGGATCAATTTGGGGTACAACACTTAATTTCTTGATTTTAATTGCACAATTTTGGGTTTCATTATTTCCAACTAATAAAGCAGATGCATATAACTTCTTTGAAAATTATCTTAATGCAGTTGTTTTAGTTTTCTTTGCATTTTGTTTTATGATTTGGAAAAAATTCAAATTTCAATTATTAGTTCCATTAGAAGATTTGGATTTAGATACTGGACGTCGTGTTGAAGATTGGGATTTATTAAAGCAAGAAATTGCAGAAGAGAAAGCATATATTGCATCTCGTCCATTTTATTACCGTGTTTACAAGGCATGGTGTTAAGTTTACAATTAGTTGTATAATGATACTTCTATATATATCCTATATACTTGTAAAATAGTAATTTAGTTATGTTCATATATATATCCAACATTATATATATAAGTTGATTTAAGTTAAGTTAACTTAAATTAAGTAAAAGAGAATAAAAACATGTAACGGAAATAGGGAGCATCTTTCCGACAATGAAAAACTTGTCAAAAAAAATAATAGTAGGAAACCGGGGCCGAATCGCGAATTTGGAAAGAGTAATCACATAAGGAAGACTTCTTATTAGACAATTTGTTTAGTATAATTGGTATTAAGGTATTAAGAGGTTTATTATTTACTTTGAACCTATACGTTTCTCATTCAATCAATCTACAATGCTTGCACGTAACACATTCTCACGTCTAGGTCTTGGTCTCGGTGCTAGATCACCAATCGCTTCTTTCAGTAGATCCATTATTACTGTTAAGGCAACTCCAGCTGAAGAAAATTCAATCCTTGTTGCTCAAAGAAAGAATAGACCAGTTTCTCCACATTTACAAATTTACGAAAAGCAACTGACAGCTGTACTTTCAGCTTTTCATAGAATTACAGGTGTTGGTCTTGCTGTTGGTTTCTATGCTGTTACTGTCTCATATGCTGCAGGTTTCGTTGATTCTGCATCTCTTCTTTCATTGTACTCATCAATTCCAGTTGCTGGTCAATATGCTCTTAAAACACTAGCGTCATTCCCATTTGCATTCCATGCTTGGAATGGTATTAGACATTTAATCTGGGATACTGGTCGTGAAGCTAACGTTAAAGGTGTTTACAGAACTGGTTATACCGTTCTTGGTTTAACTGCAATCTCTGCTTTAGCACTCTTGTTTGCTTAATTTTGTTGAAAATTAATTGATCATTATTATTATTTTATTACCATTACTGATTAATTACTTAATTTATAATATATAGTTAGTCAATATCTTTATTATTTATTCTTAAATCACTAACAATATCTATCTACATGTATGTGAATCACTGGTAACTAATTGACACCCGAAGGAGCAATGTAAAAGGAATTTTTCTAACAATTACGTAACAAATTTTATACTGAATGCGTCATCTGATAATGTACAATCTGAAATCTTGATGGAATCCTATATACACACTTCCCCATTTCTTTTTGTTGAGTAATGGGATTTCTAGGTAAAAAGTGGAACGAATTGGTGTATACACTTACATCCAATGACAGATATGCTGGTTATCATTCCTCTAAAGCAGTTAAATCCTTAGATGATTCAAATAATATTCCTACAAAACATGAAATAAGTCATTATAATGATAATAATAAAGATGATGAGAATGATTATGATTATGATGACGACGATGATGCTGATGATGATATCGACGATGTTGAATTAGAGAAAAACTCTAAAAAGAATCATACCGTTGAAGAACGTCAACAAGCTCAACTAGTTCTAGATTCTTGGCATATAATTGAAGATGTTATTAATGTAGATTTACCAAATTTCCAAATATCAAATGATGCTGATATAATAGATGATATACCCGATGCAAGTGATTTCATTAATTCATTATCAAGTCCTTGTACTCCTAAAGATTTACAAGTTGCTCAAAAACATTTAGGTGTTCAATTACCTTACCCTGTTATACAATCATTTTTAATTCATGATGGTCAAGAGATACCCCCTTCAATGTCAACTAAATTAGGTATATTTTATGGTTTACAATTATTATCATTAGAGGAAGTCATTATAATGACAAGATTATGGAGGAAAGTTGCAACTAGAGAATCAAATGCTAAAAGTCATAAACAAAATCAACAATCAATATCTTCAATTAAGGAAATTAATGAGGATAAAAATGAAGCAATTGTTTCAAGTGATCCAAATATTCAATTTGCTAATAAGGTTGATCAATTATCACAAAATAATTTAAAGAATTATCCAGATTTAATGCGCAATGTCTCTACACATTCTAAAAATTATTATAGAGCAAAATTACCAATTCAAAAATCATTCCCAAAGGGTCATGTTAAATGCCAATATGCAAATCTTAATTGGATTCCTTTGATTACTGATAATGCAGGTAATCATATTGCAATTGATATGGATCCTGATATTGATGGTATTAAAGGTCAAGTTATTATTTTTGGTAGAGATTTTGATACAAAATATGTTATTGCACCAAATTGGGCTCAATTCTTAGTATTATTTACAAATGATTTCCAAATTGCTAGTAAATGCAATCTTGATTATGATCCAACAACTGGTCAATTCGATTTAGCTTATGTTGATAAAAATGGTAATACAGTTGATCAAGGTTACTTATACGTTTTATCTCAAAAGGTTCAAGGTAATGAAATATAATATAAAAAATCTCTTAAATATAAAACAAAAACTAATATATAACCTTAATGATGAATTAATTATTTAATAAACTCTAATTTACTATAATTTACTCTGAAAAATCTTCGTCACTATCTAGTGAATATGATTTTGCTTGAGTTGAACGACGTGATGTAGTACGTGCACTGGCAGTTCTTTTCTTTGCAACTACTTCTTCATCACTGGAAAGTGAAAAATCTTCAGATCCATCATCTTCATCATCTAGTATTTCAAAATCTTCCTCATCTTCATCTTCATCTTCACTGGATAAAACTTTCTTTGGTGCCTTTTTAGTTGCTACCTTTTTAACCACCGGAGCTTTCTTAACAACTGGCACATTCTTAACAACTTCTGGCTTTTCACTTGGTGATTTTCTTATCGCTTTTTTCACTCCATTGGGTTTCTTATCTTTACTTGCTGTGAAATTACTGAATAACGAATCAAAATCATTTAATTCTTCAATTTTTGGTAGAGTTTTAGATTTAGGTTTCTTAGCAAGTGGTTCATCCTCTTTTTTCTCCTTCTTTACCTCCTTCTTTACATCCTTCTTAACGGTTTCTCTCTTCTTAGCAGGTGCCTTACGTTTTCTTTTATTATTGTTACTACCATTATTACTACTAACAGTTTGACGGTTTTCTGCATCCTTGGCTAAAAAGATTTCCCATTCAGCTAAAAATTCCTCTAAATCTTCCATCCAAAGATCTTTTGGTGATTTTTGTAATAATGTATTTAGTAATGCTTCCTTGTCACCTTTAACTTTCAATAAACTTTCATATCTTTCCTTTGTTAAAGACCAAATTGGCATACCAAGTAAATAATCATATAACAATGAACTATTTTGTTTATGAACAACAACTAATCCGGTATCTACTTCATCGCCTGCATTTGTTGCTGTAACATTGGAAACAGCAGCTTCAACATCATCTTCAACAGATTCTTCTTCATCTTCATCCTCTTCCTTGATTGTTGAGGATTTCATTGGAATTAATTCATTCTTTTTATCAAAACCTGGGAAATCTAATTCCTTCAATTCATCAATCAATATTTTCTTCTTTTTGTTACCAACAATTAATTCACCATCAATAATCATTTTAACAAATTTAGCTTGTGCTGAAATCTTTTCAACCTGATTAGAATACTCCTTAACCATATAATTTTTTCTCTTTTGATAGAAATCTAATCTAACATAATAATAATCCCGAATAATATCATTAACATTAGAATATTTCTTAATTTTTCCACTTGGATCAAATGCAACCATATTAGAACTACTAATAGTTGAGATTAATTTGAATCTTTCTAATAAACCTGTTCTACGTGTTTTTTCCATTTCTTCATCAGATAATTTAATAATGAATTTAACACCAACACCATGATCTTCTTCCATATCTTTAATCCATGCCTTTTGTTTATCACTACCCCCAAGACCATTCAATAAAAATTCTTTCATTGTAATTGTCCACATTCTAGCAGGTAATTCACTAATAACTAATGTATTATCATCGATTTCCTCAATTTTACCTTCCAATCTCCATCTATCTTTATTGGCTTCTCTTGTGATAACACCTTCCCATCCTTTAAACCATGGTGTTAATTCATTCATTTCTTTACCATTCATTAATAATTTTAAATTCTCAACAATATCAGCAGGATTAAATGGTGGTATATTAGTACTCCAACCTGAACCAATACCTTCACATCCATTGACTAATAACATAGGAATAACTGGTGCATACCATTCAGGTTCAACTGTTTGTTCATCATCTTGTAAATATTTCAATAATGGGTTATCTAATAAACTGAAAACTTTTTTAGTGATTGGTTGTAATTCAGTGAAGATATATCTTGCAGCTGCTGCATCTTTACCACCTGAAGCTCTTGAACCAAAACCACCATGTGGTATTAAAATATTTAAATTATTTGAACCAACGTAATCTTGTGCTAAACCAATGATAGATTGCATTAATGATGCATCACCATGATGATAACCAGTATGTTCAGAAATATAACCTTCTAATTGAGAAACTTTAATTTCATCTCTTAAATTACGTTTATAACATGCATAAAGAATTTTTCTTTGAACTGGTTTAAAACCATCCATAATTGAAGGAATCGATCTAACATTATCTGCCATAGAGAATAAAATTAATTCCTTATTAATAAATTCTGTAATTGGAATTTGTGATAATTCAGGATCTAAATATGTACCAACTTGATAATTTCTTAACCATTCTTTACGATCATCTGCTTTCTTTTTAGAGAATGCTAAATCAATACTCATCTTATCTTCATCTCTTAATGCATCAAAATGTTTTAAATGCTTATCTAATTGACCGAAATATTCTCTCATTTCATGTGCTGAAGAAGTACCCAAACCCTTATAGTACTTTTGCTTATAAGAGCATGACATACCTTCAGTCTCTCTCCATTGTTCATATTCGGGCATTGAATAGAATGCTATTGATTTCTTCCGGTTTGGACCACTCATTATAGTAATTTTAACAATTGGAGTAATGAATTCGATTAAGAAGTTTGGGATTTCTAATAAGCCAGGAAATGAAGTTTCTAAGAAATTAATAATTAAACCTTTAATATGAGAGCCATCATGATCTTGATCGGCCATAATCATAATTCTACCATATCTTAAACTTTTAATATCATCAAGTTTATAGTTTTTCTTATGTTGTAAACCCATAATTTGTTTAATTGCTTGAATTTCAGCATTTTTCATAATTTGATCAACACTTGCTTCTCTAACATTGAGCAATTTACCTCTTAGTGGATAACAGCCATAATAATCTCTACCAACAACTGCTAAACCTGCAACTGCTAAGGATTTTGCAGAATCACCCTCTGTCAAAATTAAAGTGCATTTATACCCATCCTTGGTACCTGCTCTATTGGCATCTTCTAATTTTGGATAACCGGTAATTCTACTTTTTCTAGAACCATCATTTTTCTTTAAAGCCTTATCTGCATTTTCTTGAGCAATATCTAAGACTTCATCTAAAATACCAGTTGCAAGAATTTTCTTAACAAATTTTTCAGGTAATTCTAATCTCTTACCACCAAATTTAGATGCTTGAGTTGTCAAATATTCTTTAGTTTGAGAGGTAAAAGCTGGATTTTCAACTAAACAATTGATGAATAGGAACATTTTAGATTTAATTTGGAATGGTTTAATCATTGCTTTCTTATTCTTCTTTTTAATTTGTTCAGTAATTTTACCAACAATCATATTAGAAACATAATCAACATGAGTACCACCTGAGCTGGTAGCAATAGAATTGACAAATGAGACTTGGTTAAATGAACCATCAGAGATACAGAAAGCGATTTCCCATCTATCATTTATAATTTCATGAACAATAGTAGGTAATTTCTCCACTGGTTCAGGAGTTAAGATACTTCCATTGGTATCTTCTGTAGTATTCAATGGAGTTCCATCTTCTGTTTCAATCTTAAGTGGGATATGAGGACGTTCTTCCTTTTGTTTTTCAATAGCTTTGACATAAAGTTCGACATATTGTTTAAAATTTGAAATTTTCAATTGTTCACCATTTAAAGTGACTTTAATACCCCTAACGGAACCACAGATATCATAGACTCTTCTTTTGAAAATACTAACAATATCGTTATCTAATTGATTCATCCCAAATTTAGATAAGTCGGGCTTGAAGATAACTTCTGTAAATTCACTTGTTTTTTTGTAAGAAGTAATTTTAGGTGTACCAACATCGGACATATTATTTCTCCAGGTTTGAATATATTCTTTACCGTGAGTTTTATCAGCAGTATGCACTGTAAATTCAGTTGAAAAAATGTTACATAATTTTGCACCATAACCATTTCTACCACCAGTAACTTTTTTTTGATCATCATCATAATTTGAAGATGTTAAAAGATTACCAAAGATTAATTCAGGAATCCAAATTTTTTCCTTGTCGTGAATTTCAATTGGGATACCTTTACCATCATTTTTAACAGAAATAATATTTTCGACAGGATCAATTTTAACATCAATCTTTTTCATTGAAGGATCTCTAATTTTATTATCAGCAGCATTAACTAAAATTTCATCAAAAATTTTGAATAAACCTGGAACAATTGAAACTGTTTTCTTTTCCATTATTTTAGTTTCATCATTATAAACCCATTGTTCAGATGAATGTTGTTCAACAGATCCAATATAAGTATCAGGTCTTTTCAAGATATGTTCCAATTGAGATAATTTTTGATATTGATCTGAAGCTGAAGATTTCTTAGACTTAGATGAAGATGATGTAGTCTTTGCTTTCTTTTGCACAGGAGGTGCAGAATCGGATGAATAGTATTCTTCCTCACTATCTGAAGTCATTTTTGAATAGAATAAAGCTTGATTTGAGTTAAAAATTGATGTACAGTTACTATTTAAATTTACGTGTTTCGTGTATTGTAGTAAATTTGGATTAGAAAACAAAGAAGCTGAAGGTTTAATGAAATGAGATAAATGTGATGTGAATAAAGAAGTGTAATATCTTCTTAGCATACACTTATCAGAGAATGTAAAGCTTGCTTGTAGAAACTATAAACACTTTCAAAGGAGAAACGAAATGTGAAAAAGCTCATCAAAATCAAAATGCAAAATGCAAAATGCAAAACTAGAAAAAAACATGTCAAATTGTATAGAATTGTAAACAACAAACAAGCCCATATAAACCACCCATTGAGAAGTCGATAACGTGTATATAAATGTCACGATAACTGACATCAAATTCTCACTTTTTTAACGTTTTCTCTTTTTTTATCACTCTGGAGAGAGCCTATATGCATGTCTAATTCTTTGAAGGGTAAGGAAGCATTAACAGTTCTTCTTTGAATTTTAATCTATACATTCTTATATCTCTATTCAATACACTGCATTACGTTTAAAAAATATTATTAAAAATCACATCAATAAAAGAATGGATTCTGCTAAGTCTATACCCAGGCCGAATTCAAATCAATCAACTCTAACCCCGGGATTGGTATCGGTATCGGCGTCGGCACAATCAGTTCAAACTCATAGATCAAATATCAATCAACAATCTGAATCATCATCTAAAAAAGTACCTATTAAAGAATCCACAGTAATAGATAAATCCAATTTAGTGCAAAAATCAACAGTAGATTCAACTAAGTCATCGACTGTTCAATCATCAAATAATGCTATGAACACTAATACTACTACTCAACAGAGTGTGAAACCTAAACCAATTCAGAAACCAACATTGGCACATTTTAAACCTACATTTTCAGTTCCTAAAGATATTCCAAATGGAAATAATATCAAACCTACATCAAGATCTACAAAACAATCACATCCATCACAGCAGCAGCAAAAACCTATAATGATGTCTAAAACTGATAAAATGCTACGAACTAATTCACTGCCTATAACTTCAAAACCTATTCGACATATGCCCGTACCTATACAACCTAATCCTAATACGGCACCAAGTGCGTATTTCCATCCTATAGCAATCAAACCAAAACCAGTAATAAATTCATCGAATAAATCAAATCGAACTAAATCCATTAATTCAGTTAAATTATCACGTTCAAATTCCATGAATACAGCAAATCACTTATCAAATTTAAATAATTCTAAACTGAATGTTGATGATACAATAAAATTATCTACATCTAAAAATTGGGTTTTACCTCCACGTCCGAAGACCAAGAAAGTTTCTAAAAAGAAAGATAAAAAAGTTTCAAATATGAAATCATCTATTGTTAATTCAAATAATTTAAAGATAAATCCAATAACTAAAAATATAAAAAAATCACCTTCAACAACTGCTGTATCATCACCTATATCAACAACGAAAGAAGTTAAAAAACCTTTAACTACTGCTACTGCTAAGACAGAGGAAAAGAAACCATGTACTAAATGTACTATATCACCAAATATTAGAAGTGTATTACTTGAACCATCGACTGGTAAAGTTTCCGTAAATGCACAAATACATTCTAATATTAATCTTTACACTAATAATGATGATGAACTTAAAGTTCAGTTACAACATGTCACTAGGGAAAATGATAACTTGAAAAAAATCTTACTAAAGTTGAATAGGGAAATTCAAAATTTGAAGATAAGTAAAGATCCTGCCGAAAAGAATATATCGACGGTGAATATTCAATCCACATCAAATATGGAACGTAAGGATTCAATAGCGAAACAATCATCTTCAACAAATGATAGTACTACTGTTAATATGCCTGTTATTAAAAAACCTATGGTGAAAAATGAAGCAAATATACCTATGAACGATACCCATGATATGAATGATAATATCTCTAATTTATTAAATACTGCAAATACCATTGATCCTGTTAACCTTTCATATAATTTAGAATCTAAACGACAAAAAGTTTTAAGTTTGAGTCCAGATCATTTTACTAAATCATCAACAGGAGCTAACAAGGAACTTCAAAAATGTAAAAAATGTGTAGTTGGTGAAGAATGTACATGCAATCAAGGAAAGGAAGAGAATGCAAAGGAGAAAATAAAGGGGAAACAGAAGGAAAAGGAGAAAGTGAAAGAAGTGAAGGTGAAGATGAAGGTTAAGCCTAAGGAGAAAGAAAAGATGAAGGAACAACAATTAAAGAAGAAAGTTGATAATGGGACGGAAATACCTAAATCAACATCATCATCTTCCTTAATGAGTGGAATTTTCCAAGCAGTTTCAAGGAATAGTATTAATATGTTAGGATTGGGTAGTAGTTCCAACAATGGAATGACCAAAATTAATGAACCTAATGGTCTCAATACATTAAATACGATACTTAAACGAGAAGAGATTATGAAGAAGCTAAAAAGTGAAGATAATATTTTACCTAATACCACAAATACTGAAAATATTTCCAATATTGATATAGATATGATTGATGATAATATATGTGGTATAAACACTTCTAATATAGATAATGATAATTTAGAACTATTTGACTTTACGAAACTGAAAAAAGAGATCAAGAAAAATAATTTTGATGAAGATATAATTTTCGAAGATATAGTAGCAGATATTGAAGATAATGGGAATAAGAAAAGTATTCCTGATAATGATGATGAACTGTTACAATTAATTGATTCTGAACTATCCCTTGATCCAACTCCGTTGGTCTCACCTGTTTTACTCAAAACTATAAACTCAACTAATTCAAATATTAGTACAAATATAAATGTTAATATTAATATGAATACAAATACGAATACGAATACAAGTATAACCACCAGTAGATCTAAAGAACCAATTTCTGGAGTTAATATGTCAAGAAGCAAGAGTAATAACAGTGGTAGTGATATTTTCAATAGAAGCACACTTGCAGATCTAAACCTGTTTGGAAATGGAGATGCAATTATGGATAGTGAAACCGTTATGCTTTTCGATGAAATTACTAATGATGATGGGATAATGAAAAATAATAGAGAGATAATCGGCACTGATAATGATGACTTTATGATATATTAATGATATCCATACGATATAGTGTAGACATTACCTACTTAATTAATGACTTTAATGTGTAATATTATATATATATATATATTTCAATCTCCTCATTTTTATAATGAACATATCATATGTTTTGATACTTATTCTATTACTTTCTTTATTTCTATTTATATTTATATTTATTTTTATATAACAATTAATCTATTACATAACTTATTACTCCTCATTTTTATAATGAACATATCATATGTTTTGATACTTATTCTATTACTTTCTTTATTTCTATTTATATTTATATTTATTTTTATATAACAATTAATCTATTACATAACTTATTACTCCTCATTTTTATAATGAACATATCATATGTTTTGATACTTATTCTATTACTTTCTTTATTTCTATTTATATTTATATTTATTTTTATATAACAATTAATCTATTACATAACTTATTACTCCTAATATTTTCCTTTATAAATTTGCGTATCTGTACATCCGGAATTTATAAAAAATATATTTTTTATAAGACTTAATAGAATTAAATTTAGCTGCTTCACCTGCGGTTTTTACTAATTTTATGCAATTTATTTTATCCAAATTGCAATATGATGAAGAAAATCATTTTATTCAATGTTATATTGATGATATCATTGTTGCTTCAAATGATAAAGATGCTCATGTTAGACTGTTGATAAAAATTTTACAACTATTACAAGATAATGATCTTCGATTATCTGCCAACAAGGTCAAATGGTGTAAAAATGAAGTTGAATTTTTAGGATACTTAATTAAAGATGGAAAGCGGTATCCTGCACCGCAAAAGGTTCAAGCAATTGATAATTGGGTTCTACCAACAAATGCTAATCAATGGTCCTAGTTCATTGGTTTTGTTAATTTCCTGAATGCATTTATTCCAAATTGTGCTGAACTTTTGAAACCTCTTTACAATCATTTGAATTTTCTTAAATCCAATGTCAAATATAAAACAAAAGAAGTAACGATTCAAGATAAAAGTCCAGTTAAAGATAAGATTCCCATCTCTAGATCTGAATCTGTTTAAATTATCAACAAAATTGTAAACTCTGGATGCCAATTCGTCTGCATAATGCTAGAAATCAAAATCTTGAAAAGCGAAACTTAAAAATGCGTTATACGATCTACCTTTGTATCTTGATAACAATTCCCTGCTTAACGCGTAACCAGGTAATGACTCTAAATTGTCATTAATTGAATTACCGTAGTTGATTAAAGTAAGTTTGAATTTTAATGACCTTTTCTAATCTAAGTTTTTCTGAATCTGTTTGTTCAAACTTGCTCTCACCGACAGGTCTGATGTACCAAGTTCTTTGAATTTCTTCCTTGACCTGGTCTTTCCCTTGTTGGATCAATTTTTCAGTTAAATAAACATCAGGTAAATAATGTTTAATCTTTTCTAAAACCATATCCTTGTCATCTGAAACAGGAATTTTTCCGATGATTGATTTCAACGCTTCAACAATTTGATTTGCAACATCTAATTTTAAAGTTTTACCAAATTCAGCAAATTGTTGTTTGACTTCTTCCTTTGGTTGCAGCCTTTTCATCTAAAGCGTTTTCTGAATTTTTGACTTCATTTTCTAATGCAATTTCTGGCTTGTTAAGGAATTCTGCCTTGGTGTTAAGATCTTTGATGACCTCTTCTTCCTTAGCAATTTCAACCTTTTCCTTTAAAATTTCAGCAACTTCTTCTTCATTCTTGTTTTTCTCAACTTCAATTTCATGTTCTAAAAACTCTTCTTTCTTCTTTAATTCAGTAGCATTATTTTCTACCGTCCATTTTCTCCATCTTTGAATTCATTTGCATGAGCATTTTCATGATTTCGTCAACAGACTTTGCAAGAGCGGCAACTTCGTTAGTTTCCTTTGCTTCCTTTGCTTACTTGTTGCTGTTGTTTTTGGACATTTTCTAAAAAAATTTCTAATTTGTTTTCTTCTTTTGTTTTCTTTAATTCTATTAAGTCTCATAAAAAATATTTTTTATAAATTCCGGATGTACAGATACGGTCGATAGGACTGTGAATCGTATATTTCGCGATCCCACAATAACGACCTGAAGATAAAATAGATTTAAAAACAATTACGTAATCACAATATAGACGCGTCAGTTTTGCTTAAACAGTACACCAAAATCTTATCCAATGGTTACGCAGCATTCAACTAGAAATTTCCTTACTACCCTCACCAATAGATAGAATTGACAAATTGTATACATGAATGTAAGAGTGGTTAATACAGCTGAATCTTTGGAAAGATTTTGGAAACAACTTAATAATTACTGCCAAAATGCAATTCATGGGTGTTAAAGCATACAAATTTCCACTTGTTAAATACTACTGGCCATTCTTCATTGGATGTAAGTATTAATCTGATTTTCCAATCAATTATAAATTATCAATTATCAATTTTTGAACATAATACTAACATAAATCAATTCTTTTTACTTATTTATTATAGTCGGTATTACTACTGTTTTAATCTCAAAGGCACAATCTGCTCTTTCTAACACTGAAGAATTCATTAACGATCCAAGACATCCAAGATTCGCAAGTGGTGAAGTTGAAAAGAAATAATTTTGCTAGCTTATATTTCTTCCAGTTAAATATATCATTATAATTTCTTCAATTATTTATTTATAAATCTAGACACTTAGTAATGTTTAATGTCATCATATTTATTTATTTATTTTAAAACAAACAAAATTGATTCAAAAAATTAATATTAAGAACGATAAAATAGAATAATCGATATTGTTATATCATCGTAGTTTTTAAATCTTACAAAATCATAAACAAGTTTTTTAAACAAAACTTTTATTAAATATTATGTTGTTCTTCAGCAGCATCTAATGCTTCCTTTAAAGTCTTTAATAATTCATCAGTTTTTTCCATTCCAATACTCAACCTAACTAAATTTGGATCAACACCCCATTTAGCAACTTCTTCTAATTCTTGAAAATGTGCTAAAATTGCATATGGACAAACAAGTGTAAAATTTGTACCTAATGATGGACCCTTTGAAAGTTTAACTGTATTGAAAAAGCAAATTGCATCAGTTTGCTCCTTAAACACTATTGACATTAATGCACCATAACCTCCATTATCACGCTTAACTAGATCATAATGTCTCTTTGAAGAATTTGATGAAACTGATGGATAATAAATTTTATCAATTAATTTACAACTTTCAAATAATTCTATAACTTTCTCTGCATTGGCATTCATAACTTTTGAACGATTTTGGAAATCTCTTGAATTACGTTCTAAATAAATTGCATCTTGATCCCAAAAGAAATCTTCGTAATCTTCCTTCATAAATTCATTAATCTTTTCATAATATTTACTTTGTTTATTAACTGATAATGAACCTGACATAACATTTGAATCACCTGAAAAAATCTTTGTTAATGATGAAACGACAATATCACAATATGGTATAATATTAATATTTGATGAATTACCAACAGTATCATCGACAACAACTATAAATCCAAATTTATTTGATAATTGTTTAATTCTAATAATATCAGGAGTTCTTAAAAGAGGATTTGATGGAAATTCACAAAATAATGATAATATTCTTTCGCCAGATTCTAAACGTAATTCTAAATCATCTAATGATTCATCATCTCCAAATCCATAAAAATGAACACCTGCACCCCATTTTCTCAAAATGTTTAATGTATCAACATATGGGAATCCAAAACAAACAGATTTAAGTTTCTTTGCATCCTCTGGTGCGCTAATATTTAAGACTATTCTATGTGCATTAAAGATAGCTGCCATACCTGATGGATAAAGATATGTATTCTGAGAGTCACAATATTGATCATCAAATTCAGATGATAATCTCTCTAATAAAATCTTTTTAGCTTCTTTAGCAAATCTTAAATCTAAATTACGTCCAAATCTTTCTTCAATAAATGTTGCACTTTCAATTTTATTGTTTAAGTTATTGTTTCTAATAGAGACTGAACTTCTTGAACTTCTTGAACTTCTTGAACTTCTTGATGCTCTTGGAGATTGGGAATGACTTGGTGAGCCATTTGATGCCTCTGATGATCTTTTACTCTTGATTTCAGCTGTAAGTTTATCAGTCATTTCGGAAAGGAAATATTCGGCTAACCTTGATGAAATACCTTCACCGGTATGTTGCCAATATTGTTTTGTAAGTGAATATAAATTAGATGGAAAAAAGACAATAGCAATATTAGCTTCAATTTTAGTTGATTCTTCTTCAACAGATGCAGGTGGAGGAGTTGATAATTGTAAAATTCTAATATTAGCCTTAACTGGTGGTGATAAAGTTAATGCTTTCTCTTTTAAAAAACTTCTACAACGTTTTGCAATATTATAAGTTGGGAATATAAAACATTTTTCATTATCTCTTGCATAAGAGGATTCAATTAATTTAGATAATTGCTGAATATCATTATGAATGAAAAATCTTGGATACCCTGAATTCATTTTATTAACAACCCATTCTTCACCTTCTTCATAACCAACTGTGGCTTCCCAAGTTGGAAGAGTAACAGAAACAGCATGTTGAGTATTGTTAGGTATAGGTGCTCCAATAGCTTGAGATGGAATGTTACTAGAAGGCATGATCTACTGTTACGAAATGAATAAAACAAGAATACACTATCAACTTCAGTAGATTAAAATCAATAAACTCTCATGTTAAATGATTTCTTAGATGAAAATTACGCTCCAAAATTTATTTTTATGAGTAATATTAAATCTTCGGAAATTTAAAATGTCTTTACGTAATAACTTCTCGGAAATTTGGAACTACAACATCAATTTTTTATTTGGCGCCTGTTTTGATGCATTCAAGGATGGATCATTGGATTGGAGTGGTTAATAGTTATCTTTTTTCAATCAATCGACACATAAATCATGTCATTCCGTCCTAAGACAAAGTCGAAATCAAAATATCAGAATGGGTTGCCTCAATTCTATTCTTATAAAGACAAAGCTGTCTCTAATAATTATACACAGCATGAATATATTCGTTCAATAAAGAGCTTTTATCATAAATATAGAATTTTATCAAAATTATGTATTGCAGTGTTTGCAATATACATTGTATTTGGATGGCTGTTTAACTCATCAATGGGATACTATTCATCAGCTTCATCCTCTTCAAAATCTCAAACAGCAGCTCAATTATGGTCTGATCGTAAATTACAAGTTAAAACTGCATTCCTTGATAGTTGGAATGATTATGTTAAACATGGCTGGGGTGATGACGTATATTCCCCTGTCTCTCAGAAAGGTCATAATATGGGTGAAAAACCTTTAGGTTGGATGATTGTTGATTCATTGGATACTCTCATGTTGATGGATTGTAAGGATGAACTAGAGGATGCTAGATCTTGGGTTGATAAAGAATTAGACTATGATATTAATGTTGATGTTAATGTATTTGAAACAACAATTAGAATGTTAGGTGGTCTTTTATCTGCACATTATCTATCTGATGATGATGATACTGTTTATTTAGAAAAGGCAGTTCAATTAGGAAATAAATTAGTTACTGCGTTTGATGATAAAACAGGTATACCGGTAATGGAACTTAATTTACATAATGAAGAACCAGGAAAGGGTGGTTATCCTGCAAAGGGTGTGTCAACTTCTGAAATTTCAACATTACAACTTGAATTCAAACTTTTATCTAACTTAACAGGTGAAGCATACTTTTGGAATGCTGCTGAAAAAGTTAATAAAATATTAGATTCTAACCAATTCTTAAATCCTGAATATGATGGTTTAGCTCCTATTTATGTTAATCAAAAGACAGGTGAATTTAATGGTGATTTGATTCGTTTAGGTGCCCGTGGGGATTCCTACTATGAATACCTTTTAAAACAATACCTTCAAACCGATGAAAAAATTTATCTTGAAATGTATCAAAATGCATACAGAGGAATAAAAAAACATTTATTAAGACATTCAACTCCAAATAATTTGGTATTCTTAGGTGAACTTCCAAATGGTATTGGCGGTACTTTGGATTCTAGGATGGATCATTTAGTTTGTTTCATTGGTGGTTTATTTGCACTTGGTGCTACTGAAGGTTTTACTGAATCTGAAGCACGTTCAAAACCATGGTGGGATGCATTCCATGAAAATCAATTGAAAATGGGTATCGAACTGGGGAAAACATGCTATCATATGTACCATGATACTCCAGGTACTGGACTTTCACCTGAAGTTGTTGTTTTCAATGAAAGAATGAATTCAGGTGCAAACAACAAACCTGCTGATGCAGTAAATTCTCTGAATGGTGATTTCTACATTCCTTCTGATCAAAAACATAACTTACAAAGACCTGAAACTGTTGAAACCTTGTATTATTTATACAAGATTACAGGAGATATCAAATATCGTGAATGGGGTTGGGAAATTTTCCAACATTTTGTTCAATATACTAAAGTTACAGATAATAAAGGCAAAAATGTAAGATATACAAGCTTGAAAGATTGTACTGTTGATCCTCCTGTTTTAGCTGATAATATGGAATCTTTCTGGTTAGCAGAAACTTTGAAATATTTATATCTTTTATTTGATGATGAAACTGGAAACCTCGGATTCACGAAAAATGATAAAAAGGATAAATGGGATTTAAGAAATATGGTATTTAATACAGAAGCTCATCCATTACCTAAATTTGATAAAGGAACATTTGGCAAAGAACTCAAACGCGGTGAATCTCCAATAATTAAAGAATCAAATAATGAAAAGATAGAAGGAAAGATTAAAAATATAAAGGTTGGTAACAAACTTGAAGCTATGGATGAACCACAAGAAAATGAAAAAGTGGATGATGTTAGTATTGATGAGACTGGTAACTTAAAAATTGAAAAGAAGAAGTTACCTAAAGTTCATGAGTTCCCTGATTCTGTTGGTGATTTAGATACAAAGTTAGAACAAAAGCAAAAACTGGAGGCAATTAGAGAAATGAAATTAGATGAATCAATATATAACGAATTTCATGAAGTGAATCAAAAAGAAACTAATGCTAATGAATTTATAGATGCTGAAGATGATAATCTTAAAGTTGCAGAAGATCTCAAAGCAGCTGGAGAAATTCCTGCGCCAAAACATGAGGTTGCAAAGTCATTGGATGAGCAATTAGAGGATGCATTGAAAGAGCATGACAAGGTTGAAAAGAATGAAAAGAATGAAAAGATCGATTTCGCTGATTTGGAAGTCAATCCTGAAATGGATAGTATTGAAATCAGTAAAAAAGTTGCTGAGAAAATGAAAGCAGAAGGTGAAAAGCCAGGTAGGAAACAAACTGTTGCTAAGCCTTTGGACAAACAAGCTGAGATTGTTATTGAAGAATTGGATGCATTGGATTCAGGGGAAGTTAAAAATTCAAACATTGAACTTACGGATGAACTAACTTTAGATGAAATTCGTCAAATAGGAATATCCGAAGATCAAATTGCTGATTTAACTTTTGATAAAAAAGCAGTCAAAATTGAAAACTTATTAAGTGAAGAACTTGTTCCAAACCAAGACAAAGCTAAATCTTTAGATGAACAAATTGCTGAAGTTAACAAAGAAATTGAATCGGAATTTAATTCCGAAAATTTGATTGATGATTTACATTTATAATATTAACTCTAAAGTGTTTGATAAACTCTTTTTAAAAGCTTTCAATTTTAATTTAAAAAAATCTAATTTTACATAGTGTATACTTTAGTATAGAATAATCGATGAACTAATGACTTATATGGTTTTAAATCTTTTAGCAGCACTTCTCATTAAATTTGTAATATCACCTTTACCAGTGGCTTTCTCTTCTGCCTTGGCTTCAGCTTTACGTTTTGTTGCTTGTTTTTTCTCAAATTTTTCAGCTTGTTCTTGCCTAGATTTATGTCCTAATTTTTGAAGTTCTTCACTTTTAGCTAAGAATTCTGGATCATCCTTTTCCTTGCCAACTAACCATTCAAGTAATTTAATTTCTTCACCATAACCTGATTCACTACCATCATCAATTGGAGTTTCTAAAATTAATGGAATATTATCCAATCTATTATCATTAGCTAATAATCTAAAACATTCAAGACCTAAAAATCCCCAACCTAATTTTTGATGTAAATCTCTGTTTGCTCCCAATGGTGCCATTGAATCATTCAAATGCATTGATGCCAAATGTTCAAACCCAACTTTTTCTTCAAACTCTTTCCAAAATGCATTCCATGAATCTTCGTTACTCAAATCATAACCTGCTGCAAATGAATGACAAGTATCAATACAAATACCAACTCTCTTTGGATCATCTAACAATTGGAAAAGAGCATGGAAATCATCTAAATTTCCACAAACATAACTACCATGACCTGCCATATTTTCAACAACTATTCTAACAAATTCAGTTTCCTTCATTGCCTTATTTAATCCACTTGCTAACTTACGAACACCAGGACTAGCAAGTATATTATTTTCGTCCTTTATAGGGACATTCTCTCCTAATGAAGAACCAGGGTGAAAATTATAATGACCGATATCTAATTGTTCACATCTTTTCAAATCATCAAGTAAACAGTTGAAGGATTTTTCCCACTTTTCATCATCTGGATTAGCCATATTAATAAAATATGATCCATGTGGTAAAATGTCAGTTCTTGGATTATAACCATGTTCCTTACATAAATCTTTGAAAGTTTTTGCATCTTTATCAGTAATAGCAGGAGATTCCCATCTTCTTGGAGACTTCAAAAATAATGCAAATGAGTTACTTCCAATCGTTATTGCATTAGTAACTGCCTTGTATACTCCACCAGACATACCAACATGGGCACCAAACTTTTTCTTTCCTGTCAAAAGTCTTTCAAATGTACGTATTTGAACTTTTTTAGCGACTTCTTTCTTTGGTGGCATTTTATATCCTTCCAATGGTTTCTATGACTCTGAAAAGACGTTCACAGGATCAATTATGAGTTCTTGCAGAATTTGGTTTCAATGAAAAATACATGTTTTCGAAATTATTATGTAAGCAATTCAATATTACCTTTATAAGCTTTAATCACCAGAACAGGGTTCTATAAAGATTGCGAAGTATACATTTTAAGGTAACTTCGTTTGTTGAAAAAAAAAGACTACAATATTATATGAGTAAAGCAAAGAATCGTGTCAATTCTCTTGATAACAAACATCTAGCTCTCCTCTGGAAAATCTTGTAAAGGCATCATCATTAACAAGTACGATATTCCTAACAAAATGACCATCAAAAACTTCTTTATCAGGGAAAACATCAGGTGTAAGTGGTATAGGTTTGTCTGACTTAAAGATAAACTTGTTAACATCATCCGATGATTTAAAACTTAATGTGTATATTTTCTCTTCTAATCTATTCATTTTTAAGTACAACTCAAAGGTATCCAGTATTTCATACTGTCCTGTGTGAATGTTTGATACTAAAAATTCATCATCTTCGCCAAATGAATAACCATAACAATACATTTCGTGTGTTTTTGCAGATGGAGCTTTTGTTAAGTCTGGTTGTATCTGTGACCCAGTCTCCAAGAATTCTTCACTTTGTATTACGTCTGATTGAGATACCGGTTCAAGACTGGATATACCATTACTGATTGCATTTTGAGTCTCGGGAATCAAATTGTTGGATGGTTCAATTATGCTATCAGATACATTATACTCTTGATTAGCAGTAGCTGATTGAAAACTTGCAGTTTGATTGGTATAATTTGACTCAACGATTGATATGGTTTGATTTGTGTTATCTTCACTTATATGTCGTGGCACACTTCCATTATCAATGATAATTGATTCAGATTGATCGGGATCGTATTCTGTAGCATTTTTCTCCTGTTTCAGTATTTGTCTTGAAAGTTCTTGAATGGTTTCGGGGTATTTGGATATATCATTATCGCCAATTGGCATATCATTCAACAATCGTATATTTCCTGGGTTATTGTTGTTATTGGTTATACGATTGTTATTAAATTTAACTTGAGACTGTGTTTCAAAGGGTCTTTGAGTTATAAATTCATTACTCTGTGAGCCAAATACACCTATATCATCAACAAGCTCATTGAGTCCATATTTTTCATATAAATCAGATTTCCAATTTGAAGGACAATTCTTTTGTAAATTAGTTAAGAATCTTATCAAATGCTGATCTTTTGATACACGAACTTTTTTGATAACATCTGACTTAGTTAATCTTTTAATGGAACCTTTAGAGAAATCAACTTCATTTTTATATCTCTTTAAATATCCACTGATTTCAACTAATAATTTCTTTGAATAAACTTCATCGTTTGGCTCTAACCCGGGTGGCGGCAGATTATTATCGTTGAAAAATTGTTGGGCATAATAGTCACCAAGTTCGTATTTTATTACTTTGTTCGGTGGTAAGTATGATCCATCACTTAATTCACAGTGGTGTGTATAAAATCTTGACGTCTGTACGCAACTGTTGACTGTAAAATCAGTTCCGTATATGTTAACAAAATTGTACTGAAATCTGTGTCGTACGTATGAAAGAAGCAATAAGTATATTTTAGCAGGTTCATTCACTCTTTCAGTCGGAAAGTTTGAAATGCTTATTTCATCAACTGAGTATTGTTTCATCGTGTTTTTTTTTTTTGGTACCGTATGACCAGTTGTTGGTTATACAAAACAATGATTAAACAAAATTAAAGACTCGATGATCAAATTCAAATTCCTTTCATGAAATTTTCTATCAAGAATGTAAAATATGTAAATAAATAAATTAATGTTTCGCTATATATAAAATATAGAGTGTTTCGGTGTTATATAAAACTATATAATATGTGAACTCCTGAACAGAAGCTGAGTGTGATATGTAGG